>MU273529.1:89135-119634 GCA_022160365.1 Vararia minispora EC-137
GCCATACCTACATGTCTCGGCGTTCCCTAACTAGGTACTGTACAGTTGCTTAGTGAGCGGTTCTCGCAGTACTGTAGCTAGGTATATAAGGACTGCCAGTAGATCCTTACATCCCCAGCTTGTCCTTCTCGTCTCCTCTTCACTGTAGAGATCGGCAATGCTACTTTTCATTCCTTTATCGTCTCTTCCTTCTAAGACGCGCGCCCTGGGGGCTCTAGTCAACTCCGAACCGCCATATAACGACACCAGGTGAAACGAGGCCTGGACGCGACGATCCCTGACACATTTTGCTAAAGGCGAAAAAGGCAAAGCGTTCTGGCCGTCTCATCGGTGAGGATCAAAAGATCGGTTGGGCAGGCGCGGCGTCGTGTATAACGATCGCACCTTGGATATCTACAAGCATTCTTGAAGCTCCTCGGCCGCCGATATCTTTTAACTTGAATGATCCCTCCACACGGTTTTCTTCGTCATATAGCCAAAGTGCCGCGACGTTGGCTGAGGTTTACAACTTACTGGACCCGTCCCTTGTTCCTGCCTTTGAGAATGTTGACCGTCGTCCATCCTTCATACAAACAGTATGTGAATCATCTGTGTGTTAGCTATATCTCACTAGCTTCTAGTTCACCAAAAAAATGAACGCTCAGAGGCAGCAAGCAGTCCAGCGTGTGAAAGAATGTGGCCCGCAGTTACTTGATCTCGATCCTTCACTATGGACCACTCAAGATGGAGCTCGGCGGAGAAAAGACAATTCTCGCATCCGGGCACTCCTATCGCCGGTGTATAGCGATGAAACGTATGCGTCATATCCTAATTTTCCAAAGCTCCTCTTCGAGTGTCGATCGGATGGTCAAGTCGACAAGTCGAAGCCATTCCGGAACGACGCATTCCGGAAGGTGCGTCAATATTATCTCACAAACTTTTTTCAGTTTATGCATATGGACCATACAGCTCCTCTCCGTCATCTTCTTTGGTCCGGGGACGCTCAATCAGGCTAAGAGTTCGCGCAAGCCTAGCCCAAGGTCCAATGCGACGCAATGGGGCGTGACAAGCGTCACACCAGGTGCCATTGCACTTGTCGCTGTTATTGTTCGTACCACCATTGACAGTCTATCTTCCCGACGACGCTGACCAAAATTCATTGTAGTTCTACTTCTGGCTTTCGCCAGATACGGAGCTCTATGAGAACGGTATTTTGGTAGGACAAGGTGGTTGTGGTGTGTCCTGGAAGACCCGCTTTGATCTTTACAAAAAAGCTATTCTTCGTCTCCCGAAGCCAGACCAGGACGCTCTCTTCGATTGGTTCAATGATGAAGTGTTCGGAAGGAAAGTTAACCACCAGACTCAAGTGGTCGACTTCGACGACAATCTATCTAGCGAGGTTATTGACCCGCTGGACCAGATGCTGGCAGGTCTCAATGTTACGCCAGATATTGACGAAGGAGAGCACGAGATTGAGCTGCCGTCTCCGCCCACACCTCCCGAGATAGTAATGCCCGAGCCTCTGCATTTTGCGCCAAACCCTGAGCTGGTGTCTGTGCCAAACCCTGAGCCGGTATCTGCCTTGTATGGTTTCTTCTTCATAGTGCTTAATTTGATGCTTACTATTTGATTACAGGTCCATCGAAATTGCTGGAGGATCGCCCAGCTCCGGGCCACGCGAAGAAGGGGTATTACAGCCTTCGCTCACTCGGCAGCTGCCAGCTGATGAAGAGCCGGCTTGCGAAACCATACCAAATGCTCAGCAAGCTGGTCGTGGCGGTCGTGGAGTTCGTGGAGGTCGAGCTGGTCGTGGTCGTGGTCGCGGTCGCGGTGGAGACCAGAGTCGCGACCGCACTGCCAGCGGTAGCGCTGGACCAGCCCAACAAGTGGTTCAGGCTGAAGGGGTGAGGCCTCGCACCACGAGGTCGGGCTCAAAGAAATAGCCCATGTACTTCCATTGAACTCGTGTAATCGAATCTTGTTACTAGTTTAGCTATTGCATGCCTGCACTAAAAACTATATTGACTTGCTTGTTTGTTTGGATAGCGGGCACGTAGACTCGGAACAGTTCGGGATGTGCGTGTGCATGTTGACCACGTGCATGTTGACTTTGAGGTTTGGCTTCCTTGTCCGCGCCCCTTCCTTCACCCCACTACGTCCGACTCCCCCCACTTCGCCCTTGACCCCCACTATTAGCTCTCTTCTTCCTTTCCTTACCTTCCACATGACTGCAGAGGTTCTCAGAAGCCAGTGCGTCCCCTCTTGGTCCATGGTATCTTCAATGCTTAGTTGCATTCCAAACATTACCTTTATCTCCTGCACGCTTACCAGTAGGTAGCTCGTTGCTGCACCCGCTACTATCGGCTTGGCATTGTGACAACAGCAGTGTTTCCTGTAATAGAGGTCGCTGGCACCCAGGACCCTCGCTGCTCACCCAGCGCAGTTGTGAGTCGCAGCTCAACCTTGATATCGAAGCTAGCGAGCTTGCCATGCCCTAGCTCTCCCTTCTCTTCCGGACTGTCTGTTTCTCGGCCTCTCCGTCTTTCAGAGTATTGAACCGTTCCGCTTATGGTGTATCACAGGTTCTCGAGTCGCTCTTCTCAAGCCACCCGCTGTTCGAGATCGTATTGTTATAGTGCGTACCATCTCCAGTACATCCGATTTCATACTCATGTGCATGTGCTACGCATCGCTTGCTTTTCCCCTTGAATTTCTCTGCCCAAAGTCGCCTCTCCTCGCTCTCCTAGACCGTTCCGTCCTCTACACCCTGGCCTTGCCCCCGTAGGCTAATTCCGGTCTGTATGGCATCGTCGTCATACCACCACGACTTGCCATCACACTGGTCCGTAGCTGCTGGTGTTGCCTGGTACGCATGTGCCCGGCGCTTTTCCTCATCGTCCTGCACTACACGAAATGCACCGCACACACCATGCTCGAGCCATCACGCCTGCGGCCCCTTGTTGCCCACCTCTTCAACTCGACCAACCCCGCGTTGTGCGCAGACCAAGACATCACCGCCAGGCGTGCAGCAATCAAGGAGTAGGCATGCACACATGCGTTCGCCGTCTGGTCTATGGTAGGTCTCGTGTTCATCGCGGCACTGCCCACTCATGCCATGTGTGCCGCAGACTTCCTGATTGAAGAATCAATTCAAGGCAAGGCGGAATGCATTATCCAGTCAGTGCACTTACCGAAATCGTTCATGCGCTGTGCAATACACGCATCATGCCGCTCATCTACGATGAGGTTAAGCTGTGCGCTATCCCCTCTATCTAGCTCAGCTAGTTGAAAGAGCTGACATGCATGCAGGGCCTCTTCCGCACCAGTCGGTTCCTCGTGCACGTCGCCGATGGTATCTGTGTCGATGTCGAGTTCCTTGGTAAGATACTATAAGATGGTGCGTACCTTATCTTGGCCATGTTCATCTCACGCAACCTATGCTCATCATTAATTCAGGTGAACAAGGCTTAATGTACGACGCAAACTTGTTAGTGGGCACTGTCACGAGAGTGGCGCTTGACGTGCTACTTGGCTGGGACCTTGCAGTGCGTGTGCAGCAGTATTGGGCGGGACTCATCAGCCTGGCATCAGAAGGGGAGCGGGTGATATAATTTGGCCACGATAGCTATGGTGGTAACATAACAGTTCATGCACGCGCACCAGACCAGACAATGCTAGCATCCTACTGTAATTGCTTCAAAAATCACTAGTAATCGTATCATAATTGATTATAAGTATGACAATCAGACCACAATCAGCAAGCTGGGCTCATAAGAGTATCGATGATTACAATGAGATCTGTGGCTTGTAATCAGGCCTGTGCGGCTTATAATCAGGCCTGTGCGGCTTACAATCAGACCAAAAGAGAAATGGGTAATTATAAGCCTCGGCTCTTGCTCACAAGCATCACCGGGTGCCTTGCAACCGGCCCTCATAAGCCGCGCTTATAATACTTCCTTTCCCACTTGCGAGCGTCATAAGGACCCGGGGCTAATTTTACCGCTTACGTTGATTATAAGCAATTACAAGCGTGATCCGGGTTTTGCGACATAGCCGTCAGCCTGAGATCTAGTCTTGGATCCAGCAGCGGCTTCGTTGTTCATCATGAAATAAAACACTCGACGAATTTCTCCGGAATCTAGTGGTTGGTTCAGGGTTGGTCAGCATTCATACATAGTTCAACGGGCAATCTCGCCGCGATCGGTGGGTCTTTTCTTCCCGCAACCATCGAGTGTTCTCGCGCCGCCGAGTCCTGTTTCCTCGTCTGCTACTCCAAGAATTCTAGCTTGTGTGTTTATGGTTGCCCTGGTGCCATCGCTGCCACTTGATATCCTGTGCAGTGGCGGACCTGCAGCCTACGAATGCCTTTGAGTCAAGGAGGGCCCATGCCGAGATCCATGCGCCCTCGGCCACCATCGCCTTCATCCGCGGTTCTGTATGTGCCACACCTAACCTTGCCCCCAAAGATATTTTCTGCGACCCCGACGTCACCACTGTCGCCGACGTCCTTGATGTGATATCCCCGGACTCTCAAGCGCCCCTCAGCATCGTCATCGTCGACCCTTGGCGCCATACTACCATGAGACGTCTCGAACTACGAGAATCCCTACACTCGAATCAGACGGCTACTATGACATTGTACGAGCGTGTTTGCGTGTGAGGCTTTCGGGCTCGTGGAGGAATAGTGAGTAGATAATTTACCCTCCAACTTCAGTGTAGGTCCTGGGAACAGCGACACTGCCCGCTTCCCGCCTGTTCTATTTTCGCGCTCCGACGTGTCCAGACTTGTATTATGATACCTATCTGCCGGTTTCTACTGGGGTTAGGATACACTGGATCCTGTGCTTCATGTCCTGTTTAGATGTAGGTTCGTCTACTCAACTGTCCTTCACCTGTATATGATGCCACATATTAATAAAGTGAGCGAAGGACGATGTTAGTAGGTAATTTCTCCAAACCAACAACTGTAATGTCACTTCAGGCTAAGGCTTCTGCTTTCTTACCCTTGAACCTGACCGTTTTGCGTGTTCTCGCTCGCTGCCTCCCTCGGCGAGACTTGGTGACGCATGCATTCACCGTCATGATGTACAGAACAACGACAGGTGAGACCGATAATTGCCGACTGCTTGCGTAGCCATGACCGTGGAGCGGGTTCCAGGAGGCCTTCCTTATTCACCGAAGTCCCTCCCATCTCAGACTAGATCGGAGGAACGGCGGGTGAGGTTAACTTCTGCAAAGAGATCTGTGCTCTTCACTCACTTCCTTATTGGTGTAGGTTTTTGGATTTGTTTATGATTCTCCATATGTCAGAGCGAATGAGAAGCGAGACGTCATATCACACTGCTATGCGTACTCTTGTCTGACTCGGGCTGTCCACTGAGACTCTTCCGGAAGCTAGGCGTTGGCTGGGTTAGGCGTGCTATGCAGGTGCATAGAACATATCCCAGAGGGTGCTAATGGTAAAGCATGTTGATGTTTTTCCTAGTATCCGCTGTATCAGCGGCATTCGCTCGGGTCCAGACCGTGTACTGCTGCCATGGAGTGCCCGAACCACTCAAATCGACATTGGTCGCCTTTGAGCGAGACGAAAGAGGTATAGTTGGGCCAGGATGATATCTACACGTTCCTGCAAGTGAACGAGCATCTCAGAACGCTTCATACCTCTCCTGGGCTCGTGGCGAGCACGAGCGCCCTAGCTGCTTCCGATCGCGGCTTGATCTCACATCTGAATGGAGCCGGATACCTGTACAGAGCGTCATCAGCTACCGCTAGCAGAAGAGAGAAGTTACTCGCGAAACGAGCCCATCAATGTATTCCTCAACAACCTCTACTTCTCTACCCGTCTCGTCCCTCGCGTGCCGAATCTCAAACACCGCCAACAAGCACGCGACAGTCAACCATACCGACGAGTACGCCATGTGACGCCCCGGACAGCTGCGCCGACCGAAGCCGAAGGCGGCGTCGGGGAAGTCGGGGGCTTTGTCAGGGAGCAGGCCACCTTGGGACTGATGGATGAAGTGCTCTGGGAGAAAGGAGGAAGGGGAAGGATAAGTAGATGGGTCGTGCAGAATCGCCCAGACGTTGCCTATCACGGTTGAGCCGACGGGTATGAAGTAGCCATTATAGATGTCATCTTGGATGAGTTTATGCGGGGCCCCTTGTTGTCTGCGGTAAGCACGGGAGTCGAGATGCCGAGAATTCACGTACCTAGAGGCGTGACCGGATGCCAACGCAGCACCTCTTTGACTAACGCAGTGACATAGGGTAGGGAATCTTCATCTACGAAGGTGGGTAACCTGGCACCACCGAGCACCGAATCAAGTTCCTCTTGTGCCCTTGCCTGGATGTCTGGGTTCAGGACCATTGCGAGGATGAAGCTCGTTGCAGCGGATACAGTCTGTCACGATGTCCAGTGCCACGTAATGAATGGTACAACTTAGTACACACGGTGTCTGCGCCCGCCATATACATCATTGCCGGAACCGATTTGGATGTGTCTTCGTCTTGTGTCCGGATTAGCGCAGCCGCGACGGAGTGGGGTGCAGTTCCATTTTCCTGCAGCCCGTCTGGGTTGGATGCAGAGTAGAAGATGGCTAAACACGCACTACGGCACTTTTCGTACGCTCCCATGGTATGTTGCGCACGTCGTCGGAAATGTGGCGTACCGCTGCAGCCACACGCTTAAATCCTGCGCCAGGGAACCATGCCGGAAGGCGTTGGACTGCAGACAATGTGCCCATGCATCGTAACTTCTGAAAAAAGGTTACTTACGAATCGGGAACATATCCAGCACTATGCCGTCGAATAAGGCCCCCTTCAGGAGTGAACTCGTCGCTTCCTCGGCAAGCAGCACGTTCGGATCGTCCTTCCTGCCTACCTCAATCCCATATGCGATCTTTATGATTACATATCCAGCCAAGCTACAAAGCATGCTCAGCCTCGTCTAAGGCAAGATACCACTGTTGCTGAGCGATGTGGGATGAGGTACGCACTGCCTAAGATGCCCATCATAGTCCTCCGGCGTCACGAGCAGCTCCTGCAGAAAACGATGCACGGCCTGCTCTTCAATCGGCTCGAAAGCACGCGCGGCACCGCGGTGGAAATGCGCGTGGAAAGCTTTGCGCAGACGACGCCACCAGGGCCCGTATGGCGCGAAGCTCAACATCCACTCATAGCCGAGCCTGCGGTAGCACTGTCAGCGGCGTGGGCTGTGCGTTCACTGGGGGATAGTATACGCGCAATTTGGTTATGGCAGTTAGAACGGGTCTACGATCCGTTATTACTCAAACAAGGTGAACAAATGGAAAATGCTACACACCGGTCGGAGTACAGCGATGATCTCTTATTGAGGAGATCGTCCGCAGCACGCGCGGAATTGACAATGACGAGATCGCCGCCTACCGTGTCGAGGTATATCACGTCTGAACCTAGCAGGCAATTCATCGGTCCTGACCTCGGTGAGAGATAGCGGCGCACCGTATTCCAAGCTCCGGTCACGATAGATGATGTGACCATTCTCGCGCGGGGTGTCGAGTAGGTTGCCGATGACAGGCAGACGTTTGGGTCCGGGAGGAAGCGGGTAACCATTTCTTTGCTTCTTGAATGACAAGGATGACCAAAAGGCGAGAGCGGCTAGTAGTCCTGTAGCGGACAGAAGATAGATTTGCATCGTGAATGAGCCGGAGGATGCCTCTGGGTGGGTGTTGACACTGGTATGGGTAGGAGTTCTTTATACGGGCTCGCGTCTGTCAGGTTACACGACAGAAGCGGTTTCCCGGTGGTGTCGGGAAAGGGAACTAAATTATGGACTTTCCTTCAGAATCAAGTAATCGCCAAGGCATTGATATACAGAAGAAGATACAGGATACCTCTAATCCGCAAGCAGGGAAACATATGCGAAGAACGGGCTGTCCTTCAACACCTTCCATCTGGTAGGCAGGAACATTAGGTTTGAAGGCGGTCTTGAGCAGAGCATTTGATAACAAATCGTTCAGTTTGCGCCAGGTGCAGGGAAGCAGAAACGAAAGACGCACACGTTGATTGCATCTTTCATTTACCGGGCAACGAATACCCACTCTAGGTCAGTCGGAGCTATACAACAACCGTAGTAGCTGTGCATAGGCTAGACTATTGCTGGATGTGAGCAGCAGTGTACGCGATCGGCAAGAATCTTTCCAATGAAGTAGCATGTCGAAGGCGAGATGCGATGCCGGTCGGGCAGGCCGATTCGTGGCGCGAGAGCATTCGAATAGACAGCTCTTGCCAAGTTACGCGCTCTCGCTCTCGAGAACTTATATAATCTACAGTGACTTGCGTAATCACTGATGTAAGCAAAGATCGCCTGAGTCGAGAGTAATAAAAAAGGCTAGGAACATGAAGCAGTTGACTACTTCACTGTCTGCTAGATGCGAAATAGGACATGGTTCTCAATGAATGCATTTGAGATGGTTTTGTGGATATTTTGTACCTTCGTTGTCTTTCATGCCTCATACTCTGTAGAGAAGCCTGGCGGCGCGATTTGATGCCATGGTCGATTCACTTGACTGATGACCTGACGACACCGTGCCGCGGGACGTAGACAAGATGAGCTAGGGCGATGCTTAGGGTGAAAAGATCGCAATTGAAATACAGAAGCAGCTATACAGGCACCGTAGATAGGCATGACCGCAGTGGTAGCGGTAGTACTAGTAGGGTGGAGGCGGAGTGATTGTTCAACTTCAAACGACGGTTGACACGCGTCCGAAATCTGAAAGCGCGTTCGCGATAAGAAGATTAGATTGGAGATCGCGGGGCTGTCCCGTGCTCGTTCACACGCGCGCGCCTGTTGACGTCCACAGCAGCAACAAGGGGCCAAGCGCTCCTTCGCTCCAAACCTCCTCGTTGCCTCACGTACGCCCACTTCTCTCTCGCTTCTCATTTCATTATGGCACCGCTCAAGAAAGCACGAGCTTTGCAGCCGGTGTGCTTTGCTACCTCCTTACCTGACCTGCCTTTGGCTAACCCTGCCCCGTCAGCCGCACCGCTCTGCAGACGATATGTGGGTGCATGACATGCACGAGTCGTCGCTCCGCTCGGCTGGTGCGCAGGGTGCTGGTACACGCTCAGTGCCCTCAGGCCCGCCGACTGCGCAGCTTCTCGTATCGAACCTGCATTACGAAGTGACGACGAAGGATTTGGCGGTGCGCTCCTTTCACCCCTGCCCCCCATCCACCCGCTCTCTCGTCCAACCTTCCTCCCCGACATGAGCTGATACATGGCGACAGTCTGTGTTTGGCCAGATTGGCACGCTCGTGCGCGAGCCTCATATTAGGGTACGGACCTCCGACTGCCTCGACCCCGTCACATAGAAGACGCCGCCCCGCCCGCCTCGCTTCTGGTCATTGCATGCAATATTGACGCGCCGCGTTTCGTTTCTCTTCTTCGCTCGACATCCACAATTGTACGTTCGTACCTCGGCCCTACCAACAAATTTTCTCCGGATCGGTTGGACGTGGACAGTATGACAAGAGTGGTCGTTCGACCGGCGTCGCGATCGTCACACTCGAGACACCGGCCGAGGCGACGCGCGCGAAAAATCAATTCCACGGCCAGCTTGCGAAGGGTGAGCCATTTCCTGCTCTGCCTTGTATCCTATTTGATGTGCGCTTGTCCAGGGCAACCCATGACGATCGACTACTTCCGCGAAGCACCGAGACGACGCAATTCCGACCCCGTGGGGGGAAGCCCGACGCTCTTGAAGAGGATAGAGAAGGCCCCGCTCCTGGAGCGGCTTAGCAAAGCAGAGGCCGCCGTCGCGTGCGTCTCTTCCGCCTCTTGCTTGCATCGAGCGAGCTCTTAAGGTTCCCCTTTCAATCTTCCACGCTCTCGCTGCTGTGCTTCTCGTCTGCCAACTTCAGCAAGAGTGCCAAGGTCACTAGGGCTCGCGGTGCTGCCCCTGTTGCCGCCGCGCGAGGCGCGGTATCCCGGCGCGGCAAAGCACCGCCGTCAGGCCCCAAGCCAAAGAAAGAGCGCGCCAAGCCGAAGACGGCCCAGGAGCTCGACAGCGAGCTCGACGCATTTATGGGTTCCGAGAAGCCTGCCGTACCTGCAGTTGCCAAGGATGCCAACGGGGACGTCGAGATGGCGTGAGGTTGCGATGAGGCGAGGTTGGATTGCATGGCTGGTATCCGCTGCTGCAAGGGCTGTGTAGCATGGCACTGTTTGTTCTCGGCGCTATATGCGTATTTACAGAAGCCCATTTGTGTTTGATGGTGGCCTATGGACTGGATTGCGCTCATGCGACGATGCGCATGCCTTGGGTTTGGCTATCGCCGCAGGAGCGTAGCCACATGTATACCCATCGGCTCGCGCCTGCGGCGCGATTCAAAACAGCCGACTCTCGGGTGCGGTTGATGTCGTCGAATTCTGGAATATCATCCGGGTATGAAAATGCCGTATGTTTAGACTCTACACCGCATGCGGATGATGCACCAGGTGGGAACCTTGTGGGTTCGGGTGGGTGGCTTCTGCCGGTGTGCCCGAGAGCCGCGGGGGCGGAGACGGCGCTCGGGTCATCTGTCGGAGCGAGGCAAGGCTCGATCTGCCCTATTCGAGCTGGGTACGTGGTCGAGATGGCGACCTCGCGAGGGTAAAACCATTATGCGCAATTATACGCTCAGACCGACCGCTCTAGCACGCAACGGTCTACGCAGGAAATCCATTTCAGTCTACACCAGCCTATCTCTTACTTCCTTCTCGTCATCCGACAGTCCCTTCGGTAGACTGACCGGGTGCAATAACTTAGCACCAGATACTGCCGCGACCTCGCCTCGGCCCACATCGCGGCCGATAATGGAATCACGATCAGGCTTGGTCCGCAATATTGCGATAATTATGCTGCCGTCCCCTACTACACGCGCTCGGGTCGGGGGGACTCGGTTTCCGCAACGGCCCGCATCGGGCGATTGCTGCGCGATGGGGACGGACATTCTACGGGCGACGTGGACGTGTGGGAGTGCATCCGCACATCTACGTCGTCTGAGACGTCGACGACGTATGCGCTGGTAGACGGGCCCGCCGGGGCCCGGCTGTCATCCGTCCCGGTCAGCGCAGGCCGAGGGCCCGATTATAGTGCGTGATGGGCGTCGCTAGCTTTGCTTTATGAGATGATTGATCGACGAGGAGGGCGGGGCACTGCTTGCGACGGGACAGACAGTAAAGCACAACAGCCCGACATCAAAGGCATCGAGTGATAGACTAGTCAGAACGACGGGTGTATGCATCGGGCCATGCGTGCGGGGCTGACGTCTGCACCGCGCAATATTGCCGCGTGGCAGTCAAGTGTCTTCCAACTCAAGCTTGGAACCTTGAGACATTTGTAGACAGGTCATCATTCTCGACTCCGATCCTCTAACAGTTGCTTATTCTCTGTCAAATTGATGGGGGTCCGCCGGGCGGGGGGGGGGCTTTTATAGTACAGTGACATGAGAATGAAAAGTGCGTGAATTATCGAGAGCCCAGTGGACGCGGAGGGAGGCTAGCTAAACACCGAAGGAATGTTCGGAATGCGGGGCTTGTAATGTGCGGAAGGGGTCGAGGAACGAAGGGCGGGTCCGCGTGAGTGATAACGCGAGAAAGCGGAAAGCGCATGTCCCATTAAGGAAGGGTGGAGGCTGGGGTAAGAGAGAGATGGAAAGGTGCGCCGCAGGGTGAGGGTAAGCGGCGACGAGGGGGAGACGAGATCTGGACGGGTGTTCAGCACGATCGCTCGCAGCACCGACGATGAGGGCACCGCACCAGAGAGGCATACAATCTGGAGAGAGAGCGCTCAGTCTTCGCGCTTCCAGCCTGCCTGTTGGGACGGGTTCCACACGCGCTTCCAGCCTGCCTGTTGAGACGGGTTCCACAAACGCTTCCAGCCCGCCTGCTGCGCAGGGTTCCACAGACGCTCCTCGATGCTACGTTCAACGTCGACCTGATGGAAGAGGGGAAAGGAGGGTCAACGAGCTGCGACGCAGATACAAGCCCGAAGGGAGGAGACGAGATACGCACGGGAGCGGCGGAAGCGGAGACGGCAAGGAGAGCAAGGAGGGGGGCAACGATGGAAAGCTTCATGGTGGTGGGTAGATGGCGTCAACGGGGCGAAGAGAGCGGCGGGAAGAGGATTTTAATCGGGGACGAACGGAGGGCGAAGAGGCTAAGATCAAGGAATCTGCAGAAGGGCATGACTTTATAACCGGACAGAGAGGAAACCAGGCACAGGGTGAGAGCTTTGCATCCAAATGTGACGTCGCGCGGCATCGCGCATGGCAGGGACGGTCCATTTCGCTCGGCAGGGCACGGTCCCCATTCGTTGCCGCCGAAAAAGAAAAATACCGCGAGTACGGCTAGCAGGGCGCACGCAGTCAGGCGCTCGGAAACTGCGTTCCAACGGCTTGAATGGCCTGGGCTCCCTGGATGGGTCAAGTTCCCGTACCTTTCTGCAGTGCTGCGCCCCTCATCTGCCGCTCAAGCTGATTTCCATGTGCTCTCACGCTGGCGCCGGGGCTTCCTCTGGTTTCTCCAAGTCCACAGAGTGTTGATGAGAACGTCACAAACTATGCGCAACCGGAGTCCAGGGAAAGGCAGCCATACTGGACCATATCGAGCGTATGGTCGTGGTAGAACGGAGCAAAGGACCCTGTCGCGTCTCCGGCGAGCAAGCGAGCGTCGCAGCCAATTGGCCGGGCGGCTCTCCACGTGCGCTCGGCGGTGCTCGCGGGTCCATTTTAATATTTTCGCAAGGCACCCGTCTATACAGTAGACCGCACCTCCTCCGCACCTTCACAACAACGCAGGCACCACTATATACGACGACGTGATGAAATCCCCCCTCCCCGACCTGTGTGACCGTTTCTTTGACGATGTTCACACCGTGGTGCTCCCGGCCTGGCATCTGTTCGGGGCTCATCGGCTGTCGCTGGCGTCGTCAGGCTTCTCGCGAACCGACTTGTCTCCCTGTCGACGCTGACGAGCGTCTCGAGTCGCTCTGAGTGAAAGACCGGACCCTGGAACGCAAACCCAATGAAAAGCGCGCGTCAACATCACATCGAGGGCAGTAGGTTCATAGTCGAAGACCTGGAGCGTTTGGGTGTGTGCCCTGAGAAGCTGGCGTATTTCCCCATCTATTTCGGCCATGGGCCTGTAATTCGAGGAAAATGGGATAGTCGTGCCTTGCACTGGTTAATCAACGAGGCCAGTTGGAGGATGTCAAACTACGGCATGAAAGCGCTCCCCGGAAGTGCTTGCGACATCTTGCCATGCTTTCGCATGTCTGGTACGCCTCTAGCTGTTCGCATTTGCTATTTCATTGACGCCATCTACGCTATCGGCTTGTGCTTCGCTGCCATCGACATGGAGCTCACGACGTGTACACACGCGATCTTCTTACCCGCACCCGCAGAAAAGCCGACGAAGACATGGAGCGGTATGCGGTCATGCACGTCGCCGCAGCATACCAGGCAAGGCGGCATCCCTTCGCGTTCGGCTACCAACAACCCAGCACGTCCAACACGAACGCCACGACGCCGTCCGCGATTTTCGCAGATCTTGTGCGACGATCGATGCAGATTTCGACAGCGTGCACCATGATTCCTATGCAGGAATACGTGTCGGTGACGTCGGTGTTTTCAACGTCCTTATCTTCGGCAGATACAGGCCGCCGAACGGTTGCTTGCGTGTGAGGAGGGGAATTCACTCGCTCCACGAAGCCTAGCAGCCCAAGATCCCCGCGTGCTTGGCTGCGTGACTTGAGCCTGATTGGTAGCCTACAGCACGGACGCAGCAATGACCAGACCGGGCATGCAGCTCTCGACGAAAGAATTCATCATGATGCACTCTTTCGGTCAGCAAGCAAGCTGGATCGCATTTTTCCCGAGCTCCATAGCCGCACGTATCTTACGCTCTGGCATTCTATCATGTCTCGGGCTCGGGCTCGCTAGCTTTTCTGGTCCGGCGACGTCTCCTGCGAAGATAACTCGTCCACCGATGAAAACTGAAAAGTGCGTCTGATAGCTACCTGATTCTCCCGCGGCTGATGCCGAGCTTCTTCCGCCAAGCCACGGTCCAGTCCCGTGTCGCGCTTGAAGCTTGAATGGTCGCGCGCAAACTCGTTCGGACGCCGCGTTCGAGAGAGAAGGACGTGTCGAGGCCGGACCGCAGGCGTACCGCACTAGAAGCAATGTCTACGGCGGTTTGCGTGGCACCTGCTCCATCTTGGTCTCAGCCTTTCAACTGCGTAGAGCTAGTCTGTCAACCATTGTCGTGGTGCGCATCGGTTACTGATCAATCCAGGCGATGAAGGGCTACATTACAGCGCATCATCCGCAGATAGCTTGTACCTCTCACCGAATAGCATACGGTGCGCATGCAAGATTATTTATTAACGTAGTCCCAACGAGTGCGGCTTCAGACCATACAAAAGCGACACCGGGAGTACACGGCACACTTCAGAACTACAAGCTTGTCTGTCCCGCGGAGCTGAATGCTTCGAGCTTCCAAGGTTCCGAGGGACATGCCGCAAGGTGGAGATTCGTGGTATCTACTCGATATTACGCCAGGAAGAAGCATACCATATGCTCGCACTCAATAGCTTACAACCCACGTGTCTCCTGGGTATGCCGCAGTCAGAATGCGAGTTCATTTGGAAGTACCTTTACCATCGGTATCTCCCGTGTCGATCCCACTCATTGATGTCATAAGTACACGCCTGTGTAAACTAAAGACCAAATTAATACTAATGACTTCAGCTTGCCCCCGCCCCCCCTCCTACGGGCTCGAGCGGTCACCCCCGTGGTTTCGAAACGTCAAAGTATAAAGAGTGGAGTCACTGGGCAGATGGCACCGTCCCCCTACTCCGGAGTTTGTAACTCTTCCAATCGCACAGATGCCACTCTCTCTTGAAGGGTTATCTTGGCCGCAAGGCCGCACTCTTGATGTCATAATCGTGAGCTGCGTCGCCTTTGGTGTTTGGCTCTACACGTCCTACATCGACAAAAGGAGACGGCGCGGCCTTCCCTACCCTCCTGGCCCTCCCGGTCTTCCCCTCGTCGGAAACCTTTTCGACATGCCAAGCGAGCACGAGTGGATCGTTTATCGCGACTGGGCGTGGAAGTACGGTGTGTACTGGGATGGTTCGCCAAACGCCCACCTTGGATTAATGCTGGTGTACAGGCTCGGGTGTCATACATCTTAATACGCTGGGAACCCATCTGGTCGTCGTCAACACGGCGAAGGCTGCGAACGAGTTATTTGACAAGCGGTCGTCTCTGTATTCTGATCGGTGCGTCACTCATTTCTGCTTGTTCCGCTTATCTGATACCATTCTCGTCCAGCCCAAGCTTGACATCGCTTACGGAATAGTAAGCGGCTGCTGCGAGCTGTCCTAACGGAAGCTCAGCCAGGATAGCCTCAGCTTTGATTGGGCCATAGGATTTATCCCGTATGGCCCTAAATGGCGTGCCATGCGCAGGGTCTTCCACACCTACTTCCACCCTGCCGCTGCGAAAACATACGAGCCACTTGAAACGCAAGCCGTACACCGCCTCCTCCGCAACTTACTCGACAAACCGCGGGACTTCCGAAAGCACACGCGGCAGTGCGTCCTTCATCAATCGTTATTGTTAATGATGTTGGCATTGACGCGTCTGCGGCTCTAGTATGGCGGGCCAGGTGATCCTGCGCATCGCGTACGGCATTGATGTTCTACCACAGAATGACCCGTTTGTCGAGCTAGCGGAAAAGGCGCTACAGTCGGTCACGCTTGCGACCAGCCTCGGCGGGAGCATATTTGACTTGGTTCCGATCCGTGCGTGTCGAGCTCTTTTTGCACATACTCCGTCCATCAACCGCGAGATCAGTTAAGAGCATGCCGTGGTGGGTGCCTGGGGCAGGCTTCAAGAAGGAGGCGGAGAAGTGGCGCCCGATTGTCCAGGATATGGTGGATAAGCCGTTTGCGGCCACCCAAACGGCAGTTGTATGCACCGAGCTCACTGATACGCCTGCTATCAGCGACGCTGACGAGCCCATAGAACCAAGGAGACGCTCCCTTCTCTGTGGCCGCCTCTATCATAGTGCGGGAAGACCGCGATCCTATGCTCTTCCCGGCGCAAATTCCGGCCAACTTCTATCTCGGCGGGGCAGACACCGTGCGTACTGTCTGACTGAATTCTTATAGTCTCTGTCCCATCAATCAACGCTATAGACCGTCTCGGCCATCCAATCCTTCTTCCTGGCAATGGTCTTGTACCCGGAGGTGCAGCGCAAAGCACAAACGGAGCTTGATTCGGTCCTTTGTGGCGCCCGGCTACCGACGTTCGAAGACCAAAGCCTTTTACCGTACGTCTCGGCTCTTGCAAAGGAAGTTCAGAGGTGGCACCCTGTCGTTCCTCTCGGTAAGAATCTTCGAACACTCACTCGTATCGTGCTCAGTCGCCATATACCAGCTATTCCGCATCGGTTGCTCGAGGATGATGTCTATGAGGGCCACTTCATTCCTGCTGGATCCATAGTAATCGGCAATGTATGGGCCGTCCTGCACGATCCGGTTACTTTTCCTGATCCCGAAGCATTCCGTCCCGAACACTTCCTTTCGAAGTCGCAGGGTGGAACGCTGGGCGACGGAGGCGCCGTACGTCTGACGGAAGCGGCGTTCGGCTTCGGTCGTCGTGAGTGTCCAGGAAGGTATCTAGCGCGTGCGTCGGTATGGATCGCTGTGGCGAATATTCTGGCAGCGTTCGAGATCAAGCCTCTCTTGGATGAAGATGGGAGACCCATACCGGTGGAAGAAAGGTACACAAGCGGAATTGTAGCGTGAGCCTGCTCCCCTCCGAGCTGAGACTGGCACTGATTAGAGATGCGGTAGGTATCCTGCGTCGTTCCAGTGCGATATCAAACTGCGCTCGAACAAAGCGCGAGACCTGGTTCTCGCCGCTTCAGAGAGCTGAGGCGGGAGCGACTCTTACTTCATGCTCGCCGAATGAGTCGCGCCGCTTATTTCCTGTCACATGTCTGCTGTATATACGGTATGGTCCCGTGGCGCTGGCCATGACACGCCGAAAATTCAGCGGAAGGTCGCGAGTGAGAAGAGTGGAAATACGTGGATGTTTCTGATGATGCAGTCAGTGGTGCGATAAATGAGAGGTGCAGACATCTTTTGCAGATGCGTGACCCGGGCGGGATCCGGACCGTGTCGTAGCCATCCAAATTACCGGGCCCTCACGTGGCCTCACTGCGTCGCTAGCTCTCCATTAAATTGTTACGCTGTGCCCGCACCCCCCTTGCTACTCCATCATCCTATCCCTGCTCTTATTTATGCGACACGATCTTTTGAATGGATATTCGGGCTTCGTGGCGACTAACTTTGCATAGATGCCTAAATTCTGACGGCATGTTAATCTTGCACTTAGGAGGATGATACGCCACTTTGGAGCTAAAGTAGCAGAATCCAATCCAACGCAATTTAACAGCCGCTGGAACAAGTCTCCAAACTTCGAGGTCGTATTTTCGGAAATCTTACGCCTATGTCATCCCATGATCTACGGCTCATGATAGACGGATGATGTGCATAGTGCTTGTCATAGTGTGCTCGATACTACGTACGATGCAGAGTGTAATGGTAATGGGAGGTTTGAAGTCCGAAAGGGATTTAGTAAAGCACCTGCAATTGCTTCCTTCAGGTTCAAGTCACCCACGCTCTCCTTGGCCGACGACGATCCGACAACACGCGCGTGGGGATGCCTTTGCATCATTCACTCATGACGCCCAGATATATAACGCAAGAACTTCTTCGACAAGCGCTGTCGACCCAGGACCTTCGGGCTGTCTCCATCTGACGATGCAAGCAGTGCTTGAAAGGATGTCCTGGCCCGAGGATCGCGTTTTCGATGTTCTTGTCGTCGGGTCCGCGGTGTTCGGGGTTTGGCTGTATGCCTCGCAGGTCGAGAAGCGAAGACGGCGTGGACTACCCTATCCTCCTGGTCCTCCTGGTCTTCCGGTCATTGGCAACATGCTTGACTTGCCAAGTGCGAATGAGTGGGTTGTTTATCGCGACTGGGCGCGGAAGTATGGTGCGTGTTTAAGTCTGTTTCTCACCTGGGTAGAGTGTGACGCTTGTAGAAAGCCTCGGATGTTATTCATCTGGATACGCTCGGCTCTCATTTAGTTGTAGTCAACTCAGTTAAGGCTGCGAACGAGCTCTTTGACAAGCGATCCTCTCTATATTCTGATCGGTGCGCCGTAAATCTCTGCTCGCAGACTTCGCTTAGCCTCTAACACGCTTGCCTGAAGTCCTGCCTTAACCTCACTCACTGAATAGTGCGTCGGCATCTTGGTATCGTTCCACATAATTCTAACAAACCCGACGGTAGTCTCGGCTTTGACTGGTCTATAGGTTTTCTTCCCTATGGGCCGAAGTGGCGTTCTCTACGCAAGGCTCTCCACGCACATTTCCACCCTGCGGCCGCAAAACGTTATGAGCCTATAGAGGTAGAGGCGACACGCACTCTTCTTCGCAACCTGCTCGAGGATCCCGGGGAATTTCGCGAGCATACTCGGCAGTACATCTTTCGTATTCTCCTGTTCTGGCATCTTCTGACTGTGATCCTGCAGCATGGCGGGACAGGTGATCTTGCGCATTGCATACGGTATCGATGTGCTTGCGCAAAATGACCCGTTCGTCGCTCTCGCAGAGAAGGCGCTTCATGCTATTATGCTCGCGACTAGCTTCAGTGGCAGTATGTTTGATATGCTTCCGTTTCGTGAGTTTTGAACTCGTATCTCACACTGTTAATTTCATCACATCCAACTCCCTTGACCATAGTGAAGCAAATGCCGTGGTGGTTCCCAGGAGCGAGTTTCAAGAAGGAAGCGGAGAAATGGCGCCCAATTATCCGCGAAGTAGTGGACCAGCCGTTCGCGGCTACAAGGCGAGCCGTGGTGCGTATTCTGTTCCAACTGGTCGTACTTTCTTGACGATTATCTCTAGGATCAAGGGAACGCTGGTCTTTCAGTGGCTGGGTCTATAATCACGCAAGAATTATGCGACCCACTGCTTACCCCCAAGGATTTGCCGGCAAATCTCTATCTTGCGGGTGCAGACACCGTACGTCGCCGTGGATATATGTGTCCTTTGATCTAACAGTCTTGGCAGACCGTCTCGGCAATGCAAACTTTCATCCTTGCTATGGTCTTGAACCCGGAGGTGCAGTGCAAAGCCCAGAGAGAGATCGATTCCGTCCTTGGCGGCAAGCGACTGCCAACATTTGGCGACGAGGAACGTTTGCCATATGTTTCCGCGCTCTGCAAAGAGGTCCAAAGATGGCACCCTGTCACCCCTCTCGGTATATTTTTTTTGAATTTGCTTGTCTTCGGAGCTCTCAAGATTTATCTAGCGATCCCACACCGTCTGACGGAAGACGATGTCTATGAAGGCCATTTTCTTCCCCGAGGGTCCATAGTCGTTGGTAATGCGTGGGCCATACTGCATAACTCGAATACCTTCCCACACCCAGAGTCCTTCCTCCCAGAGCACTTTCTATCGAAGTCCCAGGGCGGAACACTGAACGATGGGGACGTATGCCGTCCAGCTGAGGCAGCATTTGGTTTCGGGCGCCGTGAGTGTCCAGGGAGGTTCATGGCACGCGCATCGGTGTGGATCGCTGTGGCAAATATTCTGGCAGCATTCGAGATCAAACCTCTGCTAGATAAGGACGGGCATCCTATCCCGGTTCAAGAAAAGTACACGAGCGGAATCGTAGCGTGAGTTTGCTTCCCTTTGAGCTAGTGACGACGCTGACAGGTACGGTAGATATCCTGCGCCGTTCCAGTGCGAGATCCAGCCGCGTTCGGAGAGAGCGCGAGAGCTTATCCTGGCCACGGTAGAGAGCTGAATGAATGTTTTTCTCTCACGGAACCACGTAGTGTCTTTAATAACCTCGGACGTCTGTGGATCATGCAAGCTGCATAAAGGCAGTGACGTCATTCGGCGTTCAGGCACGGACAGCCTTTGGCATTCGGACTGTAGGGATAGCGTCTGGTTGGGAAAGTTCACCGTTTCGCTGATCTTCTTCAGGGTCTTTGTGTGGCCTCCGATCCCGTACCGGTCTTGCCATCGCGTCTACGTCACAACGCAGACGAAAGATAGCTGTGATTCTGTGTGGATCCGGGGCGGCTGTCCACCACCCTGACTCGAGGTCGACCTCCGGTGATGGGCCCCGATTGTCAATCGGAGAACATCGGCATGGTGTATAAGAATCCAGCGTTACGCGTGACAAACATCTGACTGTAAAAGTACAGTAGTTGGTCGCGCAGGCGGCGACCGCTGTCTGTCTGCTGAAATTACAAAGCCTGGTCTTCCAACCCAAAACTGCGTCTCGATTGCTGCTATGCTGAGACAAAGACGGTCCGTAACTTACTCCACGTGATCGAGGAAGCACCGACCTTACGCGACGTTTCCGGTGGTCAGTGACCGTTACGACCTTCCATCGATGCAATACACGGCCCCTCCGGGGCATCACCGGGTGATTTGAAGGCGCAGGTCATGTGGACTTTTGCACAGGGACTGACTTTCGTTACCTACTCTCATGTCATACAGAGTAGAACTTGAAAGGAGCATTGGCAACGAGGCGTTCACACAGGGACGGAAATTCTCATCATAAGCGAGTGAACCAAAGGCGCTGCTTTACATTTTGTACATAGCGAGTCACCGTCTGCAGAGCAATGTAATCCAACAGTTCTCCTTGTGTAACAACAGCAAACCATCAGAAACAGCACGTAGAAGCCTTGGCGGATCGAGGGAGACCGCAGCGACATTTTTCATGACAAGGACATGCTCACAAATTCTTGCGATTCTGGACGATGACGCTGCCGAGGGCGATGAGTCCGATAAGCACTACAACGACTGCGAGTCCGAGCAAAACGTTCTTTCCGTCTCGGGACTGAGGGTCGATGTCAGCGAGGAAACGTTTTGAGAACCGACGACGAACCAGGGGCAGGGAGAGACCACACCCGTCGCTCGAGGCACGCATATCGACTCTGGAGGCTTCCTGGGCTTGCGTGATCCTCGTAGATGTTAGGCCACTGTCCAGTGTTGCAGGCACTGTCGTCGGCGATGGCCCTGAGGTAGGGGCCATTACATGCGTGCGTACGTCCGCCCCCCCCGCGATCTGATCAGCGACGCCTCCCCCCCCCCTGTCGTGCTGTTTCTTCGATCCCTCCGATCGAGACACCGATGGGTCCTTCGAGTCCTTCACCTGACGCGGCGAGTGAGACGGACGAAGCGGCAAGAGAGATCGAAGCTTACTTTGTCCCATACCATCGACGACGGGCTGATCGACTGGTCCTTGTTCGACGTCTCTGATCGATCCACCATCGAACCCATTCCAGCCGGCGATTGTGGCGACGAAAGATTGCAAGTTCCTCAGGGTCGACATTTACACTGGGCGATGGACGAGGAGAGCACGAAGTTGATGGTAGCGGTGACGACGTACGTTGGCGGTCGCGTTGAGAGGACCTGGCCGAATCGAGCATTCTGCGAGAATCTTCATTTCACGCGGACATGAGGCACTGCTGACCCCATGCGGACACCGCGGGTTCTTGAGGTCATGTGAGCGCGGCTGCAAGGATTTCTGTCAGGAAAGACGAGTGTACGGTGATAATCGCGTACGCTCCTTGTTCACAAAGGAAAACCGCGTCCATTCCACATTGTCGAGGCTGGACGGGGTGAGGTTCCTATACGCCCTACTCGTTTGCACGGGGAACGATGGTGAGGGAAGGATCCGAAAGGAAGGAGGACCGATTGAGTAGTCGACACGGCGGGGTCTGTCGAACCCTAGATTAAGGCTAACTCCGAATTTTAGTCGCACAGGCTGAAGAGGTCACTCCTCCATATATATTTCTGGCGTCTCTTCTAAGGCACCGTTGGCAAGCATTGGGTCATTCGACAGGCCTCCAGGACCTACGGAGTCCATCGCCAGCAAGCGAGAAGTACAATTGCGAGTCGCGCAGTGAGTTTGCATACAAAGTTAAGGCATATTCATCAGAAGTATCGCCATCGGGGCCAGCAAACACAATTTTTACTAGGCAGAAAGAGAACACAGTAGATACAATCGCCGAGCAACTTCTCAAATCGGATTAGATGATGCGACGCATCTTCTTCAACGGGCTTCGCTCGGAGAGCGAAGCGTTCGGCGCCTGCGCGAGCACATAAACAGCGTCCAATTCAAGGGACAGACGGAATTTGGTCCAGTCCTTCGTTTTCGTGTCCCTGAACCGGCCCAGAGAGACTTCGATCAGGACGAGATCATGCTGCATCACAAAAGATGGGTCGAGCACGTCCATGTCGCTTATGTCAACCTTTCCATCGCGCGCGTCGAATACGTGCCTGAAAGTGTCAACCTGTGCGAGTGAGCTTATGATCAGTGACGAGCACGCAACTCACCTGCATGTCAGGGTTGTTCCGTTCACGATAAGACATCATACGAGATGCGCGCACAGATGTCATTGCATCTGCGGTAGAACCTACAGGCAGAATCAGTACGAAGACCCGCGGCAAGCTTTTGCTCGCACCATTGGAAGAGTAGCGCGTCACTAAATCGCGCAGCTTTGATAAGTCGCCTTTGACAACGGGATCTATGCTGATAAACGCGACGCCGGGTGAGCTGGAACTCGATGGCTTCGGGATCATACCGTTCCAGTTGACGCGTCCAACAATCCACAGCGAGACAGGCGTCTCTTTCCCCGCAAGGATCAATTTCGAGTTTTTCAGGCTGGACGAGTTCCATTGCAGGCCGCCGGGAATCTTGCGTGGAGCAAATACCGCCATCTCGGCATCGACATAAACCGCGAGAGACCTGATTCTCCTTCGGCACGTGTCAGAAGTCATTTAATAGATATGGAAGGCAACGCACTTGAGGGTGTCTTCATCAAGTAAATGGTCATCTTTGACGATCAACGGCCTTAAAAACAGTACTTAGTTAGGTAAGGGGGAGCCACTGTAAACGCACGTAATCGGGTCCATCTCAGTACAAGTTTCGATCCCTTCGGAGTCCAGTCCGTCGCGATCCGGCATCGCTAAAGCTTCGTCTGCATTCGCAGCGCACTCGGGAATGTCGACTGCAAGCAGGGAGGCGTTGTCGACAGATTGCGTCGTAGCTGTGTTATTGATCGGGGTGATGGAACGCGAAGATTGCGGGAGGTCGACGGGTTGCGAAGGGCTGCAAGGAGCGCTACATCGGCAGCGAATAACGAGAAGGAAACGAACGTACCCGTCCAAAGTCGCTGCTGATATAGTCGATGCTGATGGCGCAGTAGGTTCTTCGTACTGGAGATCGTCCTCCGAGTTGGCACGAGCACGCTTCTTCCCTTTTCCAGCTTTGGACGACATGTGCAAGTATTGCGTGAATTTAGATCGAAAGCGAATGCCAGTCACGATTATAAGGGCAGGGAATTAAGGGACTGAGTGTCGCCCATTGTTGAATAAGACGACGGGCCGACTGTCCTAAGACACTGTCAGAGACTGATCTCCGAACCATTGTGTTGCGCGAGACCGCAGTCATTTGCATCGTACATCCGGCGAAACAACTCGACCGAAGACAAGGGATCTTTGGACGATGATAGTTTTGATGGCAGTAAGTGACAAGCGGGATAAGAGTAGTCCGTCCACGAGACATGTATTGTGAGAGCGTGTTGAACCACGTCATGGACTTCGTAGTCTCGGTTCATCGAATGTATTGTTCGATCGCGAGAAAACGGCCCGGGCAGCTAAGAACGAGTCTGGCTCGCCGCTGGCAAGAACTTCTCTTTCACTGTCGATCCCAGGTCTAAAATATTCTACAGGTTAATATAGGCAGCGTCGCCATCATCCTTGTGTTACGACGACCCCAACCAACGAATCAGCGCACGCTCGCTGTAAACCTGACCGACATCCAATCCAGTCCTATGGTACGTCCAAATCGAAGAAGCCAACTCTGAAGCACGGACGGTCGTATCCAATGTAGACCACAAGTTCTGCGGCGTGTCCTTCACGACAACGACGGGCCCGCGTATAACGGTGCTTGTGTCCTTTCTAACGACGCACGCGACTTCGTTGACGGGCCCGGAGGATCCGGCGTACATTGAGTAGTGCCAACGAAAGATCGTTCGTTTTGGGTTGAAGAAATTACACACTTGTCGCACGTCGCAAGCAAGGAAGTTCGCGATCGCGTCGTCCCCAATTCTGCCGTCGACCTCACATGGGAGATTCAGTTCGACCATCAGCGAAGTCATGTTGTCCCGACTGGCGAGAGCCGGACCGACGTTGAAGCCAGGTCCGTTGGGATATATAACGATGGCGTTCGGCATGCTGATAACTAGGAGAACGTTAGCTTGTCGTCATTCGGGATCGCCTTGACCTATGTCAGGCAGGTGTGGTGCAGGTACGGAATGAGAGCGGCGGCTGGGAGGAACGCATTCCGAGTTATATTCGCAAGGGCCAGTTCTCTCATCGGAGTCCAGTTGAAATGGGCGAGTGTTGTGCATCCGGTCTCCGCGCGCAACTGCGTACAGTCATCTGGTGTTGACGTCTGCGTCTGATTCAACGTACATGACGTGAGGGAAACAGAAAGATGCTATTGTTACCGGGACTATACTGAAACATGGCTACATAAGCGAGACAGGGGAAAGCCTTGCTACAATACCGCGCATCCGATGTATGGAACTGAGCCCAGACGCGTTCAACGAACGCTCAATGCGAAGCTTGGGATACAATACAGTTAGTCGCGGGAAACGATCGAGAATCTCGATCCAGCGAGGAACTGCCTCGGCCGAGAACTCGGCAGACGGTAGAGAGAGCGCAAGTGAACGAACAGAATCGGGCTCCAACCTCCGTGCGAAGCAGTTCACTACTGTGACCCACCGCCCGGGACTGTGATCCCGGACAGTCACTTCAAAGTGTGGGCGGGGTCCAGAGTCGTCAGAGGACACTCCAAAACGGATCGCAGGTCCTAGGTTGACAAGGCCAGCTTTCTTCCACATACGTACGCGAGTAAGCTGTTGGGAGTAGTGAACGTCGTGATCGACCGCAACGGTGACGAAGTCTTGTAGTAAGTGTTCCCCTGCGGCCATTGTTAGACGGAGAGCCTCAAATCGTGTATCTTGTACGTACGAAAGGGTCTTGCAAGTTGTCGGACGATGTCAGGTGCCCCAACGGGCCAGATGCACGCGTCTAAGTGAACAACGGTGGCGGGGGGAAAGGAAAGGTGAGTGAGAAGGTCTTCCAGAGAGTGCGCAGGGCCCGTGGCGGATAAGTATTCGAGATCACGTAGCTCGACAATTAGGAAGGCGCCGAAGGGATCGTCCGTGATGTCAATGACCTCTTCGACGCACAAGGCGTTGTGTAGACGAAGGGTTGTCAGGGCGGGACAGCATGACAATGCTTCAACGATAATCGCCGCGCTGGGCCGCGGCAGGAGGCTCCCGTCGTACTGAATGTCGAGTGATGTTAGGGCCTCGCACTCGAGATCCATGAAGCAATTCTTGAGTCTGAGAGTTTCCAGGTTGGGCGCATTCAAACAACATCCCGCACTTGCTAGATAGACAGCCTCCCTTCTGGAGATGTTCCATGAATAGGCTTCAAGAATGACGTGGGTGAGGGAGGCAAGGGGATCGGTACTGCCTTGTTCGTTGAGATGGGTGGCAAAGGGAAAGACGTGGGCTCGACCATCGGCAACCGTAAGGACACGGACACGATGGAAGTCTATGCATTCGAGGATTGAATCCACGCTGGCTTCGTCCGCAGAAGAAAAGGCCATGGCCTGAGAGGGTAGCAAAGGGCGTTCGCCTGTAATGATGACGTCGACCGGTGTTGAGCCTGCTCGTTCGAGAAATACCTGTGTCGCGCGCGGAAGTTGGCCGACAGAGGAGGCCCATGCATATTGGCAAGCGATCGCCTGGTATCGCCATGTGCGACAGACGTGGGAGAGCTTGATCCATCCCAGATCACAGACTTCGTTGCATCGGATAACGGCGATTGGAGCGAGAACCATGGCATAGTTCAGAATTTTTTCGAATACTTCCTTCGGGATCCTACTTGCACAATCCTTTTGCGACGCGTTCTTGCCGGCTCTCAAAGTTGCATTGAAAGGAGTCATTAAGGAAAGTGCGACGTCTATTCCTTCGGCCAAGCTGCTGTCGCTCGCTACTCCTGACATCCGGCGATCCTCAAGCAACCAGGCAATCTGTTCGGTAAGAGCCACCCATTCGTCGACCATTTCGCGTGACATCGGATCCTATGTTCACCGTGAGCGATCGCGAAGGGAAGTGATTAAGCAGACGAACCTCGGCAACCAAGCAGGTATGGAAAGAATGCAAGTCGCAGGTAGACCACGCTCGTTCTCTCGGTTTTCAATCTAACCTGTGCGCAGCTCACTCAACAGCATCGCTAGTTCGGTCTGCGTCTTCAATGAAAGGCTCGGAAACGAGATTATTGGGCCGAACACAATAAGCCAACACAAGAGGAGTTTCTTCGTGACAAAGCTAATCACTGTAAGACAAACACAAAACCAGCGTACGCTGACAATGATCCTGACAGATCCACCGTCATCTGACTGCAGGCGCGAGTCAGTACAGCATGTAGAATAAAGATCGGACGCCAACTGCCTTTGCCAAGTCGTCTCGAACACCCTCGTGCATTCCCGACTACTCACTATGTCGCAGATTATGAGTGCGTTCCTTCACTGGATTGGTTTCGATGTACCGGTTTCCAACGTTCATTAGTCTCGCAAGACAAACGCGTTTGCGATTTGTTGCCCTTGTCCGTCGTCAAAGTCACCCACCTCGCTACGAAACCGTCGACGAATACGAAGGATTGGACGTGTCTCCACCCGTTGTATATTGAAGAGTTCGTCCAGGTACTTGCTCGGCAGAGGATCGGCCGTGCCCTTCTCCCGTACTCGGTCGTGTACGGTTCCGGAGTTCACCCAGGTGCCACTGACGACAAGATGATTTCAGTTGGCCTGGAACTCTATGGGTACCTCGCGACCGCGAGTCTTGGTCTGTTCGGTAATTGGAACATGTACGTTGTCAATTACTGCAAGTGTTTTTTATGTTCACGAGATCTCGCAGGAGGGGTAAGGACATTCACCGAGCAACCTGGAACCTTCGTCTTGAGGGAGGACTACTCGATGATATCTTCTGTCAGCAAGCAGACGCGCTCTGGGAGATCGAGCAGTACATTGTCGGAACCATTCAGGGCCAAGGACTTCCCGTGCGCGATATTGAACAGGGACGTGCGCGACTCCGGGCAGGCATATTTGTCAATCGTCGCGTGTTTTGTAAGGTTCGTCGTGCCACGTCAGTCAGGGAGCGTATCTCATTTGTATTAGGTTAGGGACGGTAAGCCCGAGAAAAACCTCGCGAAGGTCGGGCCTGCCGCGAAATACCACAACCAGTGGCGCATTCCAGACACTCCCCAACTGGGCCAGCGCCGTCAGGATGGAACGATCGCGCCATGTCGTCCGGAACGCATCCGTCGTGGTGACTTTGTGAAGGTGTCAGTGCAGTTCGCCGTCGAGCGCAAGATCTATCCCAGACTTGGGAACGTGACTCTTCGTCTGCACCTCAATCAGGTTATCCAGCTCGTTCCTGCTTGGGAAACCGGCGAGGGCAAGGTCGGTTCACGAAGTCGTCATTCTTCATAAAAGTTGACAGGACGTCCAGGTGATTCCGGCTCTCTTCATCGAAGGAGACGATGTCGAGGACTCGCAAGCGGAGATAATGGTTGAGGAGCCCGGGTTCCAGGAGATCTTTTGATCGAGAGGATATTGTGTTATATACATAATAGTTTTCAGTACAAAGGTCGATCGAAGTGACTATGATTTGAACAGATCGATTTTCCAAGGAAAACAATCCCGTGTATGCACCTACGCGCACCCGTCGCCCTAGATCGATTCCACCTGAGCACCAGAGGACGAGAGGGACTATGGGAGGGGAGAGAGCAAGAGGAATGTTCTTGATTCTATGATCGCTGTCTTGCGCGCGCGGTGGCTGATCGAGGTAAGCAACGAAGAAGCATCTGAACGCTCGCTCTTTTTCTGAGTCACCGCCCGGAAGCGCAGAAGTGAGTGGTGTGGTGCCCACGGTCGTCCTGCTGTTTCCTCGTCGACGATTTCGTAGTAAAAACAGTCTGTCTAATACAGGAGTATGCATCGTCTCAACGGCACGGCTTAGTACTCGCGTCATGTATCATATGCCACGTATGGCGGTTGGAGAAGACATCGATCATAGCTAGGTGAACACTGACATTGTACGCAAGGCTTCGCCTGCCCTCGATCATGCACCGACTAGGGACATTGGTGCGCATGCGAGCGTCGACCTTCTTCGGTCGAACCCCTACTCTGTAAGAACTCAGCCTCCGACAATCAAAGGACGTTCACTCGTACCGTTGAAGGCGACTTCCCGAGGAGAGACCGTCCTTGACCGCATTCGCTAGGGAACCTTCTCGCGAGCGCACATACTTCAAGACGTCCATCGACCTGCCTCGATAGGCGCAACAGAGGAATACGTGTGCTAGAACTTTGTAAGCGACGCGCACGCCTGAGAGATGAGTTGACTGACTGAGCGGGATGAGTGGGAATGTCCCCTCGTCGGAGTTTCGGCACAAGTTCATGCATTACATGAGCCCGTAGGACGACCAGATGCACCCATCTGTGCAACGCTGTTCGTTGCACATCGAAGCGGGGGGGGGGATTGTGCCCGAGGAATCCGGCAAGACCCGTTTCACAAGGATTGACGATCGAATCATCGACTCAGGATCGGAACAGGAGTCGGTCTTGAGGGATGTATCCAAAGCAGTAGCCGTTAAGAGCGATCATATGATCAGAGCGAGGAGGGGATAAGCGGACATGTGTACGAGGTCTGGCATGAGGGAACGCACACCATTATATGACGATGACAGTCCAACGAGCGATCGCTCCCTCTTTTACGCCACCAACTGTCGAGTTTGGAAAAGGTATGTTTGAAGGATGGCGGATAGTAAGATGGGAGGGGGGGCGTCAGAGGAGGAAATGAGAGGGGAGACGCGTCCAGACTTGGAGAGTGGTTGTGCAAAGAACTCAATTATCTCCAGAATGACGCCGTCGATAATCTTCCATAGTCATTGCGTCAAGTTCGGTCAGTCGACTAAACTCGGCATGAAAATCGGATCCCAATCTCTTCGCCATCTTGTCAGACGTGAAGAAGCGCAACACAGCGAGACCCTCTTTAGTCTTGATGCGAGAGAGCATAACGTACATCCCTTGCAATGTCTTGGCACTTGCTAGATCCACTATTGCAGTATCCAGCGTCATGCCCTGGCTTTTGTAATCCGTTATCGCGTACGCGGGTAATATCGGAAGTTGGGTTCACCAAAACAAGAAGTCGGGAACGCCCTCAACGCACGAAGCCATACTTGCCCAAGTCGACTCCGGGAAGACAGCCAAGACATCTTCCGCAAGTCCGTCAACGATGGGTCCTGCGCCGGGGAACTCCACAAAGGCACACACAGGGTGCTCAAGGTTGTCTCTGCCACGCTCGGTGTGGATGTGACGAAGAACGCCTTCTGCACCGTTAACTGCCCGGTGCGTCATCGATAAGTTCTCTGTCAGTAATACTTTCATTCCGGGAAACCACGGCAAAACACCGGGCACACCGACTTTCGAAGAAGGAAGGCCCAGCGCGCGAGTCGCGATCTGGCCAGAGAGAGGATTTCTTGATTGACCTGTCATGATGTCTTTCGCACAGGCGTACCGGACGGTACGCCCTGCATCTCTGGCACGCATGAAAACCAGACGGCGGTTCAAGGCATCGCGCATGTCGCGCTCCCCCACAATAACCACGCTATTACGAAACCTCTCCAAGGACAGAGGCTCTCGACACTGCAACTGACCCAAGGTGCACCTGAGAATTACTTGATAATCGGAGTTTCCTCCGATCGACGAAGTGCAGGTCGCGCGACCCACGCGGATTCTTCCAAGCAGTTCGCCATAGTCAGGATCTTGCTGCTGTCGAACAATTTTGCGAAGGATAGTAACGTCCTTGAACTGGCGCCATAAAAATGCTCCTTGTCTTGCATAATGCTTTGAGTGAATGTCCTCCATGTTATCCGGTAATCGGGCAACGAGCGAGTTATTGAACATCGACAATGCACGCACAGGAGGCAGCTGGCCGAAATCCCCGAACGCCAAGATGTTGATCCCTCCGAAAGGTTTCTCTCGCGCGTCCGGTATGTGCTGGACCGCTTCTCTCAACCTGATATTAAGAAAGGCGAGAAGAGCGGCGCTGATCATAGAAACCTCGTCAATGATCAAGTATTCTATTCCTTTCCAGATTGAAATGAGCTCCTGCGCTCGATCCTGGCTCAGCTTGCCGATGGTGGGGGTCAATGGCAGAAACGCGAGGGCATGTAAAGTGTATCCACCAATCGCGACAGCCGCTTTGCCGGTGGGAGCCGCCTTCAAAAGCGCGCCGTCTGCTCCTTGTCGGACGAGGTACG
>MU273530.1:0-119052 GCA_022160365.1 Vararia minispora EC-137
GTCGTCTGCGCAGGCGACGGTCGTGTGCAAGCCGTCCGCCGGCGCCCTGCCCTTTCGGAGATTGCCGCGCCCGCGCGCTCTTCACGCCGTCGTCACCCTCTTCGCCTCCCTCTCCTCCTCCCACCATGTCTGCCCCCGCCTCCCCTTCCCGCCCCACGTCTCCCGCCGACAACGAGAAGGAATCCGAGTCCGCCTCGGTTTCCTCCACGCCAGACGTCCAGCCCGTCGCCTCGACCTCGACATCTGCTCCCGCAGGTATCGCGACCGCCGGCGACTGGCAGGCCATCTGGTCCCCCGCCCACAACGCCTACTACTTCTTCAACGCCGTCACCCAGCAAACCACCTGGGAGAACCCCCTCCAGCCGTCCTCCTTCCCAGCCTCAGCCTCGACCTCCCCCGCCGCCGACACGCCGCCCGCCCTAGCGCAGATGTATGCTCTCCAAGAAGCCGCCGCCGCACAAGGCATCGACCCCGCGCTCGCGCACCTCGACCCCTCCCTCGCTTCCGGCCCATCCGCCTCCGCCGCAGGCACGTACACCGCGCGCTTCAACGCGCGCACCGGCGCCTTTACAGCCCTGGACGGCCGCGACCCCTCGCATTTATCCGAGTACGAGCGCGCGCGCCGTATGAGCTCTGTCTATTTCGACGTCGGACAGTGGGAGGCGGATGTCGCGGCGAGGAATCAGCAGGAGGCGGAGGATGGCGCGAAGAAGAGGAAGAGACCGAGTAAGAAGGATCTCGTGCGTGTCACCGTCCCGTACACCCCCCCCCCTCTCGCTCTCCGTTATCCCTCAGATTCCGCGGCGCGTCCCGCCCCCTTCTTTTCTCGCCGGTTGCGGTTGCGACGCGGCCGCGCTGGTGTCGCCCGTCTTCGTTTGCCCCTTTCGCTGGTCTGTGACGGGATGCTGATGCACGCGCCGCAGGAACGCTTCAAAGAGCAGAAGCGGCTGAAGAAGATCGCAAAGACGGCCTGGCTGCGTACGTAGTTTGGCTCGCCGCATACGTAGTTAGTCCGGGAACGACCGCCCTCGTAATGCAATCTCATCGCCTTTTGTACCGGTAAGGGATGTCCTCTATCGATGTTGGATTAGACGGTCGAACCGGCGCGCGAGCATACACTTCAATGGGCTCTTATAGGGTGCCCTGCCCTGCCGCGCGTCCCCGCGTCACACACAGCCCGCTTGGCTGCGATGTTAGCGTGGACGACGCAGGCCCGGAACACACGCCGCTTATCGCCCTCGCGCCAAGTATTTCTTGGGCCCTTCGTGCCAGAAGGCGCTAGCCAAGTCCCAACGCCCGTTTACTCGCCCTGTGTCTTTTCCAGCGGTCTGCGGCGGGATTGGTAGTGGCATCGCCGTCCCGCCTTCTAAACAGACATCCTCGCCACGTCCTCGACGCGCGACGGCCGTTTTGAGAGATATTCGTCGAGTGTATGCGCCTGATTCGCAAGCAGTGGCGCACGTTCAAAATCTGTAACACGGTCGTCGGCGACTTTGACGGCCGTGGCTAGCTGCGATAGGGCACCTGAGCATGGTCCGATGATGCGCGAGAATGCGACGGTACGATGCGTCCTGGGTCTGACCCCTTACATACCTGCCCGTACTCGATCCGGATGACGCGGTACCACCGACTCTCAGAGCTCGATTAAAGCCAGTCGCAAAAGTCGTAGTCATGATAACTGTAGTCATGACTGAAGCTTACCGTCGGCCACCGCGCATCACTGGATTCGATGTTCTCGCACCTACCGTTCCAGAGCCCTTACTCCCCCTTTCTTCCGAAGCTTCCGTGCAAATAGCCTCGGCCTGTGTTAGATGCTCAGAAAGACGGATGCAAGGGAGGCAGGATGGGAAAGCGATCTGTGTTAGTCTACTGAGCAGCACGCAAACCTGAGGCGCGAGGGCAGCGCGCTATATCGACGGTCGGCAATCTAACATTTAGTGTCTACCGGCCATCATCCCATTCTAGTCTCCACACGACACCGCACTAGCCCTCGCATAGCACCACGCTAATCCTCGTACAGCACCGTCCTGCCCTTCTCCGACAAGAACGCACCGCTATCCCCCGGAGCGAGCCGCGCGATCGTCGCGAGCTGGTGCGTGACCGACTCGGCGGGCCCGGGCGTATACGCGACGGGCGTCCAGTCGGCGTACGCGCGATGGATCGAGCGAAGCGCGTCGTCGAAGCCTGGCGGCAGCTCACCCGCTACCCGCGACAGCATCACTTCAGCAGAGAAAAAGGGTGGGGAAACGCACACGCACGTTTCCCTGCTGTCGTCTCGGAAGTATTGACGATACCGGGGCTGAGCGCGACGCAGACGAAGCGCTCGGAGCGCAGCGTGTTGGCGAGCTGGAGCACGAGCATGTTTAGGGCGGCCTTCGTGCATGCGTACGCGGCCATCATCGTTGAGCCCGCGCGCTGCGCTTCACCTAGGTCGGCGGCGGATGACGAGATGCAGATGATCTTGCGCGTGCAGCCTAAGCGCAGGAGAGGGAGGAAAGCCGTTGTCGCGTGTAGTGGGCCCAGGACGTTCGTGCGGAACTGCGGGAGACGGTCAGCGGTGCAGTAGCGTGCAGGAGATGGAAGCGCGCACGGCGTCCGTGTACTCTGCGTCGACCTCGTCTTCCCTTCCTGCGCTAAAGTGGCGTCAGCAGTATGCGGTACGGACGCAGGCTTGGAGAGACGCGCACTATTCCGTGAGCGGCGTGAAGTAGAGCGCGCCGCCCGTCTTTGCACCGTTGACGACGAGCACATCGAGCGCGCCGCCGGGCGCGCGCGACGCGACGGCGTCGGCCGCGGCCTTGAGCGTCCTGTGATCGGTGAGGTCCGCCGCGAGGACGTGCACGGTCTTATGCGCCGCGGCGAGCGGTTGCAGATGCTCTGCACGCGCGGCGTCGCGCACGAGTGCAAAGACGGTGTTCGTCGGGTCTGCGGATAGCTGGCGGACGTATTCGAGGCCGATGCCACGCGAGGCGCCGATGATGGCCCAGGACGACATGATGGCGGGCGAGGGACGTTCAGCTTGGATCGCGAGGGCGCGAGGGCGTACTTCGGGTCGACGAGCGCGTCATATGTCCTTCATGGCACCGCGACTAGTTATGGGTATTGCGTTTGCGCCTCGCCGTCTTCGTAACGGACAATGCGTTCTGTGGGGGCGCGCGGTGGGGCCCGACTCAAGGCTCAAGCTGACAGCGCCACGTCCGGAGTTTGATCGCGCACGCCGCCACGACTTTCGACTCTCGGCTTTCCCCGCAGTCCGGGCTTGCCTCTGACGACAACGTCGATCGTGCTCTTTGCTGTTCGTCAGTTCACCATCCGCGCATCTAGTATATCTCGTCGTGTTGCGCTGTCGCGTCCTTTTTCTGCTCCTGACTGACCTATCTTCCCGTCCGCGCACACCGCATCATGTACAGCAGCACACGTTCTCGGTGACCTGTCCTGGGCCCGGGATCCCATTACCACTTGACTAGGTCATTAATATTGAAACTATGTTTCCGGCGTGTCCTATGTCTGTCTGCGTTTTGCTGAGAGGTTGATCACTTCCTAACCGACGTAAAGACTCCTGGCTCAGCAATAGAGTGTGGTGTTGGAGGCACGCACTGGAGTTCCGACCGATAGCACCACATCTGAAATCTCCAATCGTTCCCAGCCTGCATGCTGCGGCCTTCGACTCTCGACTTTCCCAGCATTGAGCGGATTCGCCTCTCGCGACGACGTCGACAGTGCACCCTGCCGCGCTACTTTACCGGTCGCCAGCCTGTCATCCAAGCATATGATATGTATCGCCATCTCGCCTTATTGCGTTCCGTTCTTCGCCCCTGAGCTCTCGCTAGTGCACACTACGCGCCGAATACGTGGTCTTGGTGGCTCTATCCCAGTCCTGCAACCCCATCGCTGCTTGGTCAGGCTATGCTACAATGCACGCCCCCCCGTACGCCATGCTACAATGCACGCCTCCCGTACGCCATGCTACAATGCACGCCTCCCGTACGCCTTGGACGCTCGCTCGCGCTACGCAACAAGGTGTCCAGCACAAATTCCTGATGGCTCTTTCCTCCCGCTTAGACTATGCCGGCCGTGTCTCCGGATACTCCACGTCATGCAGCTCATTTGTAGGTTTGCTGGTCCCTTACTAACGTGGAACGTGACAGCCTTAACTCAGTGGTAGGGCGTGGCGTTGACGGCGCAGCGCTGGGAGTCCGGTTGAAGCGTTGTGTCCGGGATCTCCGCCCGCACTTAATCCGCACGCCACGGCTGAGGCTTGTCCCGCGCTGGCCGGATTCGACATCGATCGTGCCCTCTGTTGCGTTGCTCTACCCATTGCCTGCCCAATACGTCTTGTTGTGCTTTGTTCTTTCTTCGCCCCCCGACCTCCTGCTCGTATGCAGTACATCGAGTTGACATCCTCACCGACCTTGTTCCCAGCCTGGAATACCGTCGCTGCTTGACTAGGCCTTGTGACAGTGCGCATCACTCGAACACTTGATAGACTAGCCGCTTGTTGTGTGCAATGAGGTATCCCGCACGGAGACCTGATAATCTTGCCCTGGCGCAGACTGGTTATTCGAGCAATGTATCTTGCGTTCCCCGCATTTTGCGACCTATATGCAGGCTATTCTCAGTCTAATACAAGGACCCCTAGCTCAGCGGTAGAGCGTGAGATTCCAGCGTTAAGCCCGTCAAGGGATGCGTGAGAATATCCTCAAGGTCATCCGTTCGATCCGGGTGGGGTTCAATCCCTCATGTTTTTCAATTAGCGCGAATTTTGCCCGGTTATCCACTTGTGACACATAATGGTCTGTTCGACACTGAAGGGCTTTCCCTGGGCTGAAAGTGTGGATCAATGTGTTTTTGTATGAGACTGCTATTGTCCTGGGCCGAAGTGCAACAACCGGAGCCTAACAATGCTAACCTCGAGTTTGTATCTCTGGTGGTCAAAAACTCTGCAGACTCGCATTTCAATCATACTGGGGATGACAAATGTGGAGTAGGTTTCCTAGTTATCGCAGTTAAATAACGCTCGTCGATAGGCAGCGCATGATCACCTCTGCACGATACGGCAGAGAAAGAGGAGTTACTGACCTCACGCTCGCCGTGGCCCCTGTAGCAATCCTTGAGACTAACTTGTGATTAATATTGCGGTAAGATCCGGTCAATCACTACTTCTATAAACGCCCCTATCTCGGTTTTGCCACTCGACCTCCAAAGAGGTAGGGTAGGAAGACAAGTCCCTGTTTCAGGGACAGTAGACTCTGGCAACAACAGGGGGGGATGGGATCCACCTACCGTTAGCTAGCTTGCAAGTTCTCCGGCCGTATGAATGAAACCCGGCGCATTGCCAGATCCTGGTCCATATGCATGCTGACGCCCGCTGGGTCACATCCATATCCGTAAAGCTGTTTTTACAAACTTGAAAGGCGCTTTACTTGCCGTACAGAATGCAGACCAGCTTGTTTACCCAGTTTCAGGTACAACTATTCAGAGGCTTGTCAAAGACCAGGGAAAATGCGTGCGAAGCGTGCAACAGCGACTTGAGTTCCGTCTCTGGGAGTGAGCAGCTTGGCCGTCATTCTTCGTTACCAAACGATAGCTGCGTCTTGATGCGAATACCGTGCCGGCAGCTGGATACACTGCGTCGTCCCAATGCCTCTGTTACAGCATAGCACCACCTTACAGTTAATCTTAGTTTACACGAAGCCTTGCATTTGTACGAAAGCGACGTTTAAAAGCGCTGAATCCCAAGCCTGGCCGCGATCGCAGCAACCTGTTCTGTCGCGACAGGTCCCAGATTTGATTCGGGAGGCGAGCCCTTTGCACCAGCCGCATCGATCTCATCTATCTCCTCTGAAGTCAGGTCCGCTGGCCGTGTACATGTCAGAAGAAGTGCTGGCCGAGTATGAATCCGTCGTATCGACGGCCACTTACCGAGGGAAAAGGTGTTTAAGTATTGTACGAGCCTGTCTTCGTTTTCGCTGGTCGTGACGACGACGACCCGCCGAGCGAGCGCCCACTTGAACAAGACCTGAGCGGGCGTACCACCAATGCGCTGAGCAACCTTCTCGATGACCACGTCGACGGCCCCGCCCGGGGCGCGCGTGAGAGGACTCCAGTAGAAATCAGTCTCCCGTAGGGCAGTAGCAAACATAGTCTGGCTTACTAGAGGATACGAAAGGCTTCAATGACGATGTTGTGCGATGCACAGAGGTCGAGTAGCGGTTTGCTCTCGGCATAGTTGTAAGGATGCAGGCGAATCTGCAGAATAGCGTAGGAAAAACGAACAGCGAGATGCAAAATTTTAGGTACCTGGTTGACCGCTGGGAGGATCTTGGGCTTCGAAGCGAAAATCGCTTCCATGTCAGCAACCCCGAAATTACTCACACCAATGCTCCTGTTCGAACCGAGAATATCAGAGACGCACTGTCATGGAAAGGGCCACGAGCAACTTCGCGAGACCCTTCTCCTGGACCTTCTCAAACTCCTTCCATGCTTTCGCATGGTCGCCGCCTTCGGATAGCTTAGGGTGGTGATGCAAGTAGAGGTCGACGTAATCCAGCCCAAGCTTTCAAGGCAAGCGCAGCCGCATCAGCTTTGCGCTGATTCACGCATTCTATGATAGTTCGTACATCAGCGAGGCTTTTGCGGAGTTCTGCCTCGATATCGCCGCCATCATACTTGGTCGTGACATACAGCCGCTCGCGAGGTACGCCACTACTGGAGATAGCTTTCCCAACGGACGCCTCATTTTCGTAGACTTGAATATGGCTCGTGAGTCCTCCTAGCGCAACAGGCAGGAAACCTATAACAGACTGGGAGCCGAGTCGAGATGGCTAAAGCCGAGTTTGAGCGCGAGCAGTGTGCCGTTTTCCGCGTCCTGAATAAGGTAGCACATCAATACCTCTAGAAATGCCCGAACCGTCGTTTAATGTACTCTCTGGAAGAATCGGGTCCCGCTTCCGAAAGCGAGCGCTGGGATCTATGAAACGATGTTCAAATGTTATGGGGATGATATCCGACGAGCTACACACTTTTGTCCCGTCGTTCATCTCCAATTCGAACAGGCTGTGCACAGTGGTCATAGTTTAGCTAGTACACCCCCGCGTGGATTAGTGCGTGAAATAGGGCGTGCCACGGAATGCGTACCTTTATATCCGTGCCCCCCTCACGCTTGGAGGAGATCCACCGCCCAGGTGCACTCCCGGAGGTGCAGAAGCTTGAGCGACGGTACATTGCGTTCCGACGGAATTGGTGGCAACCGACTGAAATATATTTCCCACGCACCGTTCGAGGACTACGATGTAATCATCCTACTGCAAGGCAATTCGCGCGCTCACGGGGTATCTATCCTCTTTTGCAAATTATCATGGAAATTATTTGACATATAAACGAGTGGATGCGAGCTGAACCCAAAATTACAGCAGCAGGAGACTAGATTATACACAGCTTGCCAGAGAAAACACATGAGTACACAAACAACTTGGCGACGTCAGTGCTCACAAAGCTTCTGCCTTGACGAGGTCGGCGGCACGCTCTGCGAGAATGTAGACGGGGGCCTGGGTATGCGCGGCGGGTATAAAGGGCTAGGTCGAAGAACATTTAGGTCGGAAAGCCCAAGAAAGGAAAAACGCTTACGAATGAACTAGCATCGACAACACGGAGACCAATGGCACCCTTCACAGTGAGATCAGGGTTAATTGCGCCGTCACGGGACCACCAGCTAGACATTGACATCGTAGACGCAAGATGCCAGACGGTAGTGGTCGATTTGCGGGCGTACGCCTCGATGGCCGCATCCGTACCGTTCTTGATGGCTGCGCCGTATTCACCGTAAGGCTCAAGAAGGAAGCCATCAAACGAGGACGCCTTGACGAAGGGAACGACAGCCTTGATGGCTTCGCGCATCGTCACGAGATCGTAAGAAGAGGCAAGGATACCAGGGTCGATGTTCGGGGCGGCAAAGGGGTTAGATGAATTGAGGGTGACAGAGCCACGACCGGCAGGGGAGACAACATTGCTGAAGACCGTGAAGAACTTGCCGGACCTTACATTCATCGGTCAGTGTCGTCATCGGTGCGGGGGACGCAGGGGACGCACGTAGGAGCAGCTTCACCAGAGAACGAGACGAAAGCGTCCTGTGAAGCGTCAAAAACGCTGTATCCCAACTAAACAAACACGCACAGTAAAGATGAGCTCGTAGTGACCAGACGTAGGGCCAGCGCTAGGGTCGGGGATGTCGTCGACGGTGGTGTACTGCTCCGGGTTGCGGAACCAGCCGAGCTGGTTGCAAGCATTGAGAGTGAGCGGGCCGGTCTTGTTCTCCTGCCACTCCGCCAACACCTCTGAGTTATATGATGCGTTGAAACCAATTACATCGAGGGTGTAAGCGGATTCGTTAACATAGTACGAGTTCGTAATAAGACTGTGATCCTGTGCGTTCTTGCCGACTTGCGCGTTGTTGACGATAGGCTTGATGCCGAGGGCCTTGAGCTCCGATGCCGGACCGATGCCAGAGTGCAGAAGGATGGTCGGCGAACCGACGGCACCAGCAGACAATATAATCTCGGAAGTCGCATGAAGGACATAGCGCGGAGCTGATAACTGTCATGTTACAAAAGCCCATATGAACGCACGGTCTAAAGGAACGCACATGTAGAGCTCTGAGCGAACTCAACACCGCGGAAGACAGGGACGCCATCCTGGGTGCCAGTACGAATGACGCGAGTAACCTGGGCGTTGATAACGACGTCGAAGTTCGGCAGGTCGACAACCGGGCGAACGTAGCCAGTCCATGCGCTTGCACGCTGCCCGTTGGGTGTAGTCGAAGGTGACCAGCCTACCAGATCTCAACGAACATCATCTATTCACGTCGCGCGAAAACGTACCGATACCAAGCGTGTTTCCGGAGTTCATGTCAGCGTTGAAGTTGTACGGCGCGCCAAGTTCTTGTGTCGCGTTGATGATGATAGAATCGGTAGGAAGCTCGAAACCGGCTTGGGTGATCCCCAGAGGGCCTTCAGTACCATGAACAGACTGGACCCATTCGTTGACGGTAGAATGACGGTCGGCTGGCACGGTCATGTTCTCAACCTGCGCGGCGCCATAGCGTTAGACCCAACCTAGCAAGCGAGCATGAGATAGCTAACCTTGGTCATGTACGGCAGAAGCGCATTCCACGACCAGCCCCAGTCGCCCGTAACTTTAGCAATGCGATCAAAATCATCCTGGGACCCACGAGTCCAAACCATGAAGTCTGGGATTGACATTAAATGACATTTAGAAAGAGTAAAGAGCATGCGCACTAAGTGTCGACGAGCCACCCAGCGCCCTTCCCCGGTTGTAGTTGAATGAGCGACCGTTGATACCCGGCTGCGCCGTTGTTGTGTAATTCCTATACAATGTCGTCAGAAACGGAGACATAGGCAATCCAAGAATCGCGCGCACCAGTCATCTGCATGACGACAAACAAAAACGCTACGATCAGAACCAAGCTATTTCCATGATCGGGAAAAAAATAACCATACCGATTGAGTTGAGATTAGAAGGAGCATACCAGGGCACTTCCGTCAGGATATCACCGTCAGGGCTGCCGGTGTCCGTAAGCACGTGTCTCCACTATTCAGTTTAGGCAGAAACTACGCACTTGACGCCAGCCTCAATGAGGAGCGTTTTCTTCGACGTGAGCTCCGAGAGGCGCCTTGCCATAACACCACCACCCGGACCGGCTGTACCACATCGGCAGGTGAACAAAGAGGGAAAGCAATAGAAACGTACACCCAACCACAATGTAGTCATAGGATTTGCCAGTAGGCAGCTCGGCAGGACTGTTGTACAGCTTGCCGAATGCCGCGAGAGTGCCGAAAGACAGAGACAGAACGGCACCTTTCCGTAACATAGTGGTATAAGTCCCTATAGTATACAGCCGGGAGCAGGCAAAGAAAAGTCTGAAGGAACGGAAGGAGACGAAGGACGATTTTGATCGTCAAGAGAGGTCTTATATACGACCACCTCGTATGGCCGGAACTAAATTTGCCCGCGTAGTTCGTTGATAAATTTCAAATAACCGCGTATGGGCAAGGAACACGCTCCTCTGATGGGACGTTGCACTGGATCGTGCTAACCATGAACGTCGTTCGCGGCCTGGAGCGCGGAGTGGGCTACAAATGATCGTACGCATACCGTTGAAGTAAGCAAATGCGCACCACCGTGTCGTAACTTCGTTTTCTTCGTCTCATCACTTTGCACAAGAAAAGTAAACGATAGACGCTGTGAGCCTTAACCACCAAGATAGTCATGCTTCCAGTTTCAGTCCTCGCATCCTACGTTAGTGAGGTTGGGGACTACAACATGTGCTGAGCATTGTGCTTGCCACCTAAATCGCAGTCTACACGAAAGGATAGATATCAGAACGGAATAAATGAGGCGCCTTCCACTCACCGATCAGTTCGACGGTTCCTGCTGCGTGGTTCCCATCGTCCAATGCCGTGCGCAGGCATAAAGCATGTTTACGCGACTCATAGATGTGCTGACTGACACCGCGCTGATGGCGTTCGTCGACTTGCACCTGAGCGATTTGGGAAACGTGCGGGGAACTGGAAGCTGTCTAACGCTTTCTCGTATTTGAGAGGTGCAAGGCCAAGTTAAGAAGCGTGTCGTAGCATGCGAAATCCCCATTTAGCTAGCAGCGTAGATCCCGGAGAACGGAGAACGAGAGGGTCGGGGGCAATTGCCCGGCCGAAAGTCCCGCCAGTGTCTTCTGTCTACTGAGCTAAGCGAGGGATTGCTGATCCGGATCGGATGTTCGTTATGTATGCTTAGCACACGTCGTCGCAGTCAGACAGATAGAGAACAAGCAGCATACTGTATCTGCTTGGCAACGACCTAAACCAGGATTTTGAGTGCTCGGAACAAAACCATACTGAGCAATAGCCGCGCATGGGCTGGTACCCAGACTCCACAGCCAACATGAGCAGGCTTCTAGAGACCATGCCCTGTCTCCGAAAAAAGTGCTTTATCGTACTCCATCGCTGCAAAGTAACCGGAGTTGCGGACGTTGCTGGCCGTATACGTCGCGATGTTTGAACCGAGCGTGTCGTCCCGGCAGGCAACGGCTTTCCGCGACTAGGAACAACTTTTCCAGGCGCTATACAATACCGTACCTATGCATGGGGTGAAGGTTAGTGCGAGACTTGCCTGTTGCCGCGTTCCTAGCGGGAAATAGCGGCTAATGGCATTTGGGATAAGAAGGCTCGCAGGTCGTCATAATCATCCAGGCGATGCGCATGGAGGCGCGCCACGGCGTCCGGCGCCGTATACCAGAGTATTCCCAAGAGAGTACCTGCAGGAACGAGCAGGTGGCTCGCTGTGTTCTCCAGCAATCAGACGTTAGGTAATGTCACGATGGATATGGCGCATCCTCAACATACCATTATTGTCGTTTGCATTGAAGTGTGAAAATCGCGCGAATTTTGCGGGTGTTTGGTCGTATTTGCAACAGGCACGACGTGACACGGATGACTGTCAGATGGTCTCGTTTTGCTCTCTGACCTGCGTCCTTTTAATACTGTCCTGAGTGGTTTGGACACTCTAGTAAGTGGTTAAGTATACGACATATATCCAGTCTTTGAACGATCTACGTGCATCTGATGGATGGTCTTACGGACATGATGGCACGACGAATAAGCCATGGGAGCTCCTCAGGATGTGTCGCTAGCGACACATCAGTGCCTTGGGTTGTTCGAAGACTGTCCTGCAGTTAATCGAGACAGGCAGTTTTTCCAGGTTGTAATATGCAGAGATGAACTGAGAGTCCTCATTGGATAAGAGAGGTTTGTGACCCAGTACATCACCTGGCCCAAGACGGCCCCTGGGTTGACAACTGCACCGTACTCACGAGAGCGGCTGATGGTGTTGAACACAATGCCAATTGACACACGAGAATGATCTGCAATTTGCTGCATAGGCCATCCATATTCAAAATACCACATAATGAAGCGTTGCTTGAGGCCGGGATCCAGAGCGGGAGGCATGGGGGCAGCTGTCTCGGGACTTCGTTGGCTGCGGTACTGTCACTTGTCACGCTATCCCTGTTGACAAATACAACCAAACACTCGCAAAATTTGCGCGATTTTCACACTTCAATGCAAACGACAATACTGTACCACGGCCTAGATCGCCTTGCTTTCGTCGAGCGTTCGAGGCAGGTTACTCGCGCCATGTGCACAAGCCCCTGCCGTACGCAATGTATTGCAGTGAGCAAATCTGAAATCATCTGAGTAGAGGCTGCGACGCGATGCTCCCTAAGATTGGAAGTAAATCAGGGGCCTTACCAGGGCGTTCAGCGCTCCGTGAAGCTGAAAGCAGGTACAGGTACGCTCAAGAGACGCTCAAGAGGCCTAGGGTTTGTAAGCTAAGAACAGAGCAAACGGCCACTCCGGAACTGATACCGGCCGTTCTCGTGCAAGCTGTCCTTCACAGATCCTCTATGCTAGCCGTGCGCTGGTGGGTAACGATGACAGTCAAGAGCAAAGAGACAAATACGTGTCAATATACCATACTCGGTCGAGCGCAGCACTCTTCTCACCATGTATTGCACGTCCTCGGAAAATTTTGGGATGCGAGACTTTTGGCTAAGGATCCTAAACACACCTGCACACCAGATTCCAAATCCCCTTGCTGATTAGACCGCATGCTTGTACGGTGGATGGAGCTAGGTTTTCCGTACCTGGCTGTAGGCTCTCGGAAGCGCTGGAAACTTAATCAATTTCCCAGTCTCACGCGACGATCCAAGATCCTCGGCATTGCGGCGGCGTCTGTTGCTTTCCTCCTGATCTATGCGAACTCATGGCGTTTGCATGCCGAGATTCCGCCAACATATCGAGCATGGCATGAAGAGGAACTAGTGCTGCCACAGAATGATCCTGCCCTACCGTATCCGCAAGGGCGCACTGGCAAGTACGTTCGAGTCGCCAACCATGTCTCCAGTGCGTGGTCTTTCTATATCTACTACTTGCCTGTCTGAGCTTAGTTTTAGAGCTTGGATGGGGAAATGTTATGCAAGAGATGATTTTGAATGCACATATGGCCCTTAAGTCTGGAAGAACGTACGTGTGCCCTTCCTCGAGTTCTCAGCGCAGAAGTAACAAGTGAGTAGCTTCGTGTTCTATAACTATACCTGGGATTCGGACGCTAGACGCGACTACGTCCGTTACAGCAACAACTACACCCCATCCCGTATACCAATCTCTGCATTCGCCAAAGGTGCGGATGACGCCAAGCCGCCGTCTGATGCCCCTAATTCAATCCAGGGCCCATCGCGGGCCGTCCCTTTCCACCACAGCATAGAGCTCCGCCAGCAGTTTCATGGGAGTTTTTTGACGAAGTGTGCGAGCAACCTGCTCGGATTGACATCGACCCGCAGGCCGCCGAAGTCAGCTCAATGTCCGCTGCATCGCTGGTGGACTATTATGTCAGTATGGTCCAAGGAGTAGAAAGTCGCTGTGTCGAGTTCGTCTCACACGTGGGCAAGGAGGTCTTCGATTATACGTATGTTATCTCCCTTATATGCTGTCACAGAGGCTAATTGTCATGCCAGACTTTTTGGCGACGGCAGCCGTCTTTTGGACATCTGGGACGAGCTCGTCAGCTCGCCGATCCTGACCGAATGGATGTGGTCCGACCTTGTTGTGTCCGTCGTAGAAGACAATTATGCGCTCATCCATCCTATGGCTCAACGTGGTTGGTCTCAACGTGAGCCACTCCCTGGGTCTCTAGCACTGCACATTCGCCATGGCGACTACGCACGGCACTGCCAGTATCTTCTCAAGCATCGCGCGCCCTTCCATGGATACAATCAGTACGAGAGGTATCCCGATCGCTTCTTCCCTCCGCCAGGCGGTCAATACGACGAGGATGTAGTCGCTTTCTACGACTTGCATTGCGTACCAGAGATACCATACATGGTCAAGCGTGTTATGGAGGTGCGCAGAGATCACGCGAGATGGACAGGCCGCACGCTCGACCGTATATACATCCTCACGAACGCAAACCGCGAGTGGCTCTACGAGCTCAAAGCCGCTCTGCGCACGCGCGCAGGGTGGCATAGTATCGTGAGCAGCCGCGACCTCACGCTGACCGCAGAGCAGAAGTTCGTCGCGCAGGCGGCGGACATGATGATTGCGACACGTGCAGAAGTGTTCCTCGGGAACGGAGTACGTACTGTCTTGTGATCCCCTCTGCGTGTCCTGATCAACTCTAGTGGTCGAGCTTGACGGCGAACTCGAATTTGCTGCGTGCTGCAGCACATCGCCGACCGAATACGACACGGTTCTGGTAGGGTTCTCTGCGCCGGTTGCTTCTGCTTAGAACCGCATGGCCGGGATGTAATTGAGCCGAGGCCGGCAACCACATATGTACAGCCCCTGCTTCGTGATAACCGAGTGGAGCATGCTGTACACGGCAACTATGTCTTCGCTATCGTGAGACTCGCGTAGGGTGGCGAGCCCGGACTCAACGTGCAATTCTGCTCTCGGCATCTGACATCGGTGATTCACGCATGTGATGGCTCGGAGAAGCAGACGGGGAAATATCATTGCGTTTATGTGCCACTGCCACACTTGTTGGTACAACAGTGACAAAGCTGCGATCTTCTGACCTTGACAAAACAGACATCTGACACGATGTATGCACGATTCTCGTGGTCGGCGACTTTAGACCAGCCCCCGCCGTTGTTGCCCTCACCTAGTTAAGTGTGGTAAGTACGGCCAAGTAGGGCACGGAATGGACGTTTGAATGGCGTGGGAGAGTCCTTCGGCATCTCTTGCAGTATTGTCGCGCATCCACCCAGCGAGGGGAATGGTATGCCAGCCCAATATTCTTACTGTAATCAGCTCAAAGCAACGAACTACCGCACAATACTTGTATGGTCCCGTGTTCGTCGGAGTCGCGCTTGCGATGATAACTCCCTCTGATGTTACAATGCACAAGACGTGCAACGTTTGTTGGATGATATGATAACACACAACTCAATCTCTTATTAGCAACGACTGCCTTGTCGTCTTACGAAGCCGAAGAGCAACTTGTCACGGGCCGATAGAGGCAAGCATCCCTCTGGTGCTCAAGCCTCCACAGCCTGTATTGTTAACGGTAGCTGCGGCCCCTTCTCTGGATCTGTCGAAAGCACTGGTCGCATGACGACGACCGTCTTCCGTGTGACCTCGGACGGCGAGACAGCGAGTCGCAAACTGAACGCCCGAACGATTGCGAATAATAACGCCTTGATTCTGTATCCCAACCATTAGCTCAAGCGTACGGAAAGGATGACAAGGAAAGATAGCGCACTCGACGAGGGCGAAGCGATAGCCTATGCAGGCATGCGGGCCAGCGGCGAAGACCGGGAGGTTGCCCCAGACTGCTGGGAGCTGCTTCGCAGTTTCGGGAACGGATTCCCAGCGTTCAGGCCTTCATGGTGTATGATGAAGTTGGATACAGGAGCAAACAAAGAGATGGACTAACCGGAACTCGCCTGCATCATGACCCCAGATTTCTTCGGACAGCTGAAGAGAGTGGTATGGGATGTGGATGGCATCGCCCTTAGATACACTGCATGTAACCCCTAGTAAATATGCGGGCTCGTGAAAAGCAAAGCAAGGATAAAATTACGCACATAATTTCGTGATGCACTTTGCCGTGTTTATCCGTATACGGCTTGTCAAGCGGAATAACATCGTCTTTGGGTGCATACCGTTCTGTGGCTCCTGCAGGTGGGTACAGGCGCAGGATTTCCCGTACGACCATGCCAAGGTACGAAAGGCCGTTGAGCTCGTCCATAGTGGGAGTGTCCGTGTCAATCGTACGGAGTTCGTCACGAAGCCTGGCCTGCGCACGGGGAGCGAGGGAGAGGGCGAAGAGGCCCCAAGTTGTTACTGTGCTATTAAAAATCAGAGTGGCTCTGTTAACCGGACAGGAAAAGAATGGTTACGCCGTCGTTTCGTGTCCAGCAACCATAAACGTGGGTACCTCTACGTTACGTAGGTTAAGCTCTTTGTATCCAATAGCTGAGATCAAGATAGACGTACGCGCAAGTATATCCTCGTCGCTCATCCTCGACCGCTCCGGAAGATCCGTCGCAATGTTTGCTTTGATGAGCAGACTGAGCAAGTCACTCCCCTCGATGTCATTCTTCCTGACACTAGAGGCGGATGTAGCAGACGACGCAGCTGCGGCTTTCTTCTCGGCTATGAGCCGCATGCCGATGCGACGGATGGTGTTCTGTGCGTCACGAACGACCCGCATCCGTTGACTGGGCTGGGGTGGATGCTCCAGCTGTCAGCTCTCTTCATAAGGGAGGGAGGACGCACGATGAAACGGAATATGGGAAAAACCATCTGCAGAATGAAAAGTGGATCGGATACAGAAACATCGAATAAAGATCGCGCGGCCGTGTTCAGCTCGTTTGGGTTTTCTTTGGTCGCATGTAATGAGTTCGTATCGTAGTTAAAGCCTTCGCGGCATCAACAGAACCATCAGAGAAGTCAAGATGACGGCAGACCTCTGCGTACCAGCAATGGCAATGATATCTAGCGCAACTTTATTGAGCCAGCTGAAAGCGTCGATTGTCGCACCACCATCAGTACGCGTAGAGTTGGCGAGGATATCCTTCCAAATCAAGACGAGCTACAAGCGTCGGTACGTAAGGAAGAATCAAATCCAGTGTCAAGGAGAAAACTTACTTCATTAGATTTGGAGACAAACACTTCGGTCTGCTTGCGAAGCTCAGCTGTGCCGAATGCGGGGTTCTGAAGACAAGAATGTTATCCGTTATAGTAACTCGATTCCAAAGCAGGGGAGCATACCATGATACGCCGCTATATGTCCAGATGTATTCAGCCGCATCTCAGAAAAAACAAACATGGGGAGCTACACACCTGCTGCCTGTGTGTGGCCCCCTCCACGGTCAAAAGCGCTACCCATCATCAAGCGCTGGTGTGAGGACCGAACGAACGATGAGGAAAAGGAGTGTCTCACCCTCGCCCGACCCTTGCCCAAGGAAGAATCGAAATATATTGCGCCCAAACGGTGTCCTCTCGTAGTGCGCAAAGACGTGCGCTGCACCCTTCAGATCGCCAACATACATTGTATTTGCCTAATTCGCCGCTCCATCAGCACCTATTGACCTCTCAACCCTTCTAGTCATGCCGAAAACGCACCCCGAGGGCGGTATGGAATTTGAATACCTCCCCATACTCCTTGGCCCACTCCAACAGCATCCGTGGTGCCTCAATGTGGATTGACTGAGATGAGCCACGCAGCCAGCTCACCCAAGGTGGGCCGGCCATCTCACTAAGGGCAGTACGACGATGGAAATGCCTGGACGCAATGTATAGAGAAGAGAGTGCGGCGAGAACGAGGAGAGTGTTGCCAACGAAGGCTGTATCGATATGCGTGGTGTTCAGAGAGGCCATGATGATGACGGATGGGTTGGTCTTTGCGATGAATCGCAGCGCTACCTTAAGTACATACGCGTGCGTGCTTGCCGTGACCGCGAAGTCATACGGCAGAAGGCCCCTGTGCCGTTTGATGACACCAGGTTTATAGTAATCAAACGCGTCACTAGCACAGCCGGAAAACAAGTGTACTAATTCTCGCTTATGTCCACTACCGCTGAGCTGACGTTTGCAAGCTCGAGTGCTTTGGTTGAATACCGCGGACTGCTCGTACCGTTAAAGAGGACACCCTGTGTGTCTTCGGAGATGTGAACGGAAGATCCCGGCCTTTGCGTCCCGTACGGCGTGATGTGGGTGCCTTTCACGTGCGAACCTACAGCACTCAGCTTGATGTCATGCATTCTACGTTATCAGATGATCGGCAACCAATGAGGTCACCGATCAGGGCGGGGGAGTGACGTCCTACTTGTTACCAGTCCGGATTTCCGTGAATGTGTTTGGTGTTGTTCCGGCTTGTCAAAATGTGTGGATGGTGTACATCTATCGTCCCACTTTTCGTGACCCACAAACTTCGCATACTAGCTCACTCCTGCGCTGGCACCGGCGCTTTCCTAACCACCAGATCTGCCTGCTGGCTAGAGCGACGCCGTTAGGGGATAAGCACGATCCACAAGGGAGATGCACGCTCACAGTCGCATCCTCAACAACAACCTCTCCGTTGCTCTCTCCATCTCCTGACCTCTTCGCAGCGCCCGATCATATACGACGGTCCTCTCGTCCCTTTGCCTCGCTCGCAGCACTTTGTTTGAGCTGTCTACTCGGCCGGCAATTTCTCCGCGCCGGATCAGCGCGACGACCTCCCGCTCGGTCTCGTCAAGCGTCCATCCGAACGCAGCGGACATACGCTCAAGACGGATCGTTGAGAAGGGCTGGAAATAGAGCGTGAGGGCGCGCGAACGGAGGGCCTGGGTGAGCGCGGTGAGGTGAGGGGCGAGGAGCGGGTCGAGGGCAAATCGGGTCTATGCCGCACGAAGGATCAATAACGTCTTAGAAGGAGGTAGAGAGAATATGGAAGTAGAGACGTACGGAGTGCTTGTCAAGAAGCTGGATAACGTTCTTGAAGCGACTCCCGAGCCACGCATCCACGAGATCCTTCATACCTTCTCCCTCCCCCAGTGCACTATCACCTGCAGCATACCGCCTCTTCACCTCCGCGCGCTCCATCGTCGCTAGCGCGCACAGAGTTCCATATATCCCCGAATCTCCGGGGTGGAGCAGAGAGCCGGCCCAGGCCGATGATGTGCCGGGGACGAGGAACTTGGGCGCAGCCTTGGCGTAGGAGCGCGTATGGAAGAGCGAGAGAGCGGAAGAGAGCGATAATTTGGATTCAGTCGGTTTGAAGGCGTCGTTGCGCTTTGCAGTGCTGCCGCCGCCGGAGTTACCGCCGGAGGAGGCTTGGGCCATGGCCGCATCGAGAGCAGACTCGGCTTTGAAGACATAAGTCGTGATGTGAGCATAATTGCGATGTTCAATGAGTAACTGAGAGCGTCTTAAGTATGCGATGAGGGTCAGGACAGAGAGTGGCGCACCTCGAGCACCGAAAGACACATCTCGAGCATGTGTGCCGGAGTTGTGCTAAACTCCCTGCTCTTTGTATAATGCCTCAACGAGCTTTCAAAGCTTCCACATGCCCTGTGAAATGCAGCAAGATCGCGATGAGCGAGCCTAATGGACTCCTTGATCATGTTGTTTGTGTACGTCTTGAGCTCAACTTCGAGCTTTGTACGCTCTTCGGTGTTGCGTTCGCTCGTAGCTTCCATCCAGCGGAAGTAAGGCATCTGATCTGGTATCAGTGCTTCGAATGGTGGTACATCGGTACTGTGGGTCTCGCTGGTATGCGTATAGGCGGCAAGGATTGATTGGAAGAGGGAAACATCGCGTTGATTGGGCTCAACCAGTAGCTCGAGTGAGCGTTTGAGTGCCTGCGAAGCGAGGGAGGGTGCATGCGAGATAATATGTATAAGTCTGTCAATGGCAGACCGGCCTAAATATCGTTCGGATTCTTTGAAGCTAATCTAGGAGAGGAGGCAGTGATACGAACCGGAGTAGCCGGAGGTGTATGCCTCGAGATCGAAAGGATGAGCATCGTCGACAATGGCTATTGTCGGGGCTGTATATGCCAACTTGTTGGAGGACGACTGCAGCAGGTCCCCACCGTACTGCATCTCGCCCTCCTCGTAGATCTCCATGCTATCCATCAAGGTGACCTCGTCCGGCTGTTGAGATACCGCAAAATGTGTGCAGCCGTTTCGATGAGTCTAGTCGTACTACTCTGTAAAAACAGGGTAGCTAGATTTACTATTGCGATCGAGTTCGTCTAAGCGCGACGATGAGCGTAGTGTTTTAAGACACGCGTAACTTACGACGCGAGCTTTGGCCTCACCGCGCGCCTGCTGTCACCGCACGTGGCGCACTCTTTCTCTCCGCTACCATTTCGACGTGATAGGACACACCCCTGCCCCAATGACCGTCGCACCTACTGGCAAAGAAAAAACAAAACGGGCACCCGCGTCTAATGCGCACAAAAAGACCTCCGTGTCTAAAATTGGCGCTCCGGCGCAACACAACCAGGCCAGTCGCAAGGGTAAGAAGGCATGGCGGAAGAATGTCGATCTGGAGGATATGGAGGAAAAGCTGGAGGGATTGAGGGAGGAGCAGCGGATATATGGGTTTGTCTCCGCCTTTCTTTAAGACGGGATACCGAGCATGACGTTCGTACAGGACCACACTACAGGAAAAAAAGGATGAAGATCTGTTTGTCGTAGATACGACTGGCGACGATAAGAGTACGCTACTGTGTTTCTGATATCTACTACACTGCTGACGCTCTACCTAGTCCGCCGCCTACTCCCAAAATTCTCGACCCGTAGCTTGACCGCGCACAAAATCCTCTCACAACGCTCCGCAGTTCCTGCCGTTTTCTCTCGCCCAACCTCCACCGCCTCTACGTCCAGTAACAAAAGGCCCGGCCATGTTACACGAAAGGAGAAGGAGAGGCTGCTGAAGATAGCACGCAAAGACCGGCGTGGGCCACTCAATTCTTACGTTCATCATGACCAAGTTGGAGAGGGGAGCGCGCTAATGGAGGTGAGCAACGCCGTGCGGGAGAGCGGAAAGTACGACGTGTGGGGTATGGAAGAGGCCGTCAAGGGGACGAAGGTGAAGGTGCGCTTTCCGCTTCTCCCGGGCTGTTTAGTCTGTACTTACCCGGCACAAAGCCACCGAACGTTCCGCATCCCCACAAGCAGATCGCCCTGCCCGCCGTAACGGCTCCGCACGCCGGCACCTCGTACAACCCTTCTGCGCCCGCGCACACCGAGCTACTACGCGCTGCCCACGAAGCGGAAGAAAAACGTGTGGCCGAAAGAGAGGTACTTGAGAGCGTCAAGGACCGTATACTACTCGCGCGGAGAACGGGCTTGGATGGTGTAGAGGGTATGGCTGTCGATGAACCCAGCGAAGATGAGGAAGACGCGGCAGATGGGGAGGAGGCGGTGCCAAAGAAGGTACCGGGGCGTAAGACGAAGCAGCAAAAGAGGAAGGCAGAAAAATTGCGTGCAGAGGTGCATTCTCACTTTTTTTCACTCCCACTTTGATAACACGGACCTGTCTACTCAGAAACGTGTTCTCGCTGAGCGCGCCCTGCGCAAGCGCTTGCTTGCCTCTGTCGACACCGCAAAACGTCTCGGCAAGAACCTCAACCAAACGCTTGCTGAACGCGCACAGAAACAGGCGGAGCGCGCGGCCCGCAAGCAGGAGAAACTCCGCGCGGGGATGGCGGGGACGAAATTGGGAAAACATCGGGTTCCTGATGGCGAGGTCGATGTGCAGCTGGGCGAGGAGCTGAGCGAGAGTCTGCGTGGGCTCAAGGTCTGTTATAGTTGCACCCTAGTTTCACCCCTAATATCCGTGCCATGCAGCCGGAAGGAAACCTTTTCCGCGATCGCTTCCTCAGTATGCAGCACCGTGCCCTTATTGAACCACGTGCGCCCATCGTGTATGATTCCACCTTCTCTCATTCTCTAGACGGCCGAGCTGATGCTGTGACAGACCAACGAAGAGAGCAAAGACAAAACTTTACGAGAAACACGATTTTAAGAGGTTCGAGTAGGTGTAGGCGTCAAGCCACCACTCGCTTGCTCAGCCTCCGTGCCTGTCGGCATCCCCGTCGCGCTGGCGATATCTGCCTCCCTTCTCACCATCTCACACCACCGCCATTATACTTCCGTATATACTGTTGGTCATAGTGTTGGGCGTACATCCTAACGTTCAGCCTACTATGCACACACAGCTCGCTACCGGCAGAATCGCCGGGAGAATCCATGATAGTCATGCATCCATTGACAGGGACCGTCGACCGTGGGCTATCTGCCTGCCATCGTTGCTTGTTCCTGCCTGCCATCGTTGCTTGTTCCTGCCTGCCATCGTTGCTTGTTCCTCGGAGAGAAGTCGCCCTGCCGAGACAACACTCGACATCGACGTTTTTACAGCTCTAGATCCGTACCGAACGAACGATCTGTCAATTCCATCCTCTGAGGGGTGCGAAGGGCCTCATGAATATCACCGGAGAACCCACAACCCAGTCTGCACTCCTGATACTGACGTGCTCTGATCTGGCGTTTCGAGGACGGTCATGCCCCTTGTCGTGCTCACAGTGCGGTGGATGCCTGGGTATGCTTGCGATTGTGTATGCGTGAGCAAAGAGAATAGGTATATTACGGTTCCAGTTCCGAGCGAGACTGAGCTACGAGCTCAGTTACGGGGCTCAGTTCGGAGGTTCCTAGCCCACGCCTGTCCGACAGCAATAGCATCCGTCAACGTAGACTATCCATGCACATGGCGCATCGGCACCAGGACAAGTTCACGAGATAGGGTGTGCGTTGCTGAGCGGGAAGTTAGTGTCGTCTTTCGTCCTGTGGCCGCTACTGTCCAGAGGACCAGACCAGCTGAACATGATAGCTTACGAGGCGACACGTGGATATCACGCGACTGCTCTATCTATGGTCGCTGGGTGAATTCAGAATGTGTTCTTACGTCCTCGTGGTGCGCTCCCATCTGCATCCGATTCGGACGCCCCTCTTCAATACAGCTCGTTGCTTCAGTTCACTACACTACTCTCTTATCGAACTCTTTGGCGAGAAGACCTGAGCGCCGTAGGGCTCCATATCCCAAGAGTTCGCGATGATCAAGAAGTATGATCAGACCTCCCGTATGCAGAGGCGCAAGCTTCCCGCTGATGCAGCTCTATCCCCGCTAATCTCTAGTAAGTCTCATTTTATGGTCCGAAGCGGGCGATGGTTTGTGGGCTCAAAACCCTGGACGCGCCTCCAACCTCGAGCATGACAGTCCAATCGGCGACGCTACTCAGGCGCCTAAGCTTCAAGTTCGACCAGGTAATTTGACAGAATAAATCACTCTTGACAGCAACCTGACGTATCGGAAATTATTCCATATAGTTGGACTTCGTGGCGTTCAGAGCTACTTGCCCCCCCATCATGGCATTATTTGTTCTTTAATTCGGTTCTAGAAGACAGGATTCTGAATTCTGCAAGACTTGGGTAGAAAGCAAATGATGTACGCCTTTCTGCCGAGAATAACATGCTATCGTAACTAGTACCAACAGGCATTATGCATTTGAAGTCATTCACCCCATTCAGCCGTCAGAGGATGGTACTGTATGCGGCCAAGCGCTGGAAAGATCCACCGCACGACGCCCTGATAGCCTTAAGTGATTCAATGGGAAGGCACCATCTATCAACGGACGCAGACGAAGCTCACACAGGCAATCGCACACCCAGCATGCTGTGCGTCCGGTACAGCTCTTTCTGGATAACCGGCGGTTGTGCCCGCTCCCGCCGGTCAGCAGATCATCGTCATTCGCAAGCTCGAATCTTCGCTCCGAGGTGATCGCAAGCGCCCTTACGCCGCCGTCCTCTGATCTCGCCACGCCGTCACTTGCCGTATGCATGTCATTTCGCACATGGGGACAACGTATTCGAGATCAGTAACCTACCTACGTCCGCAGAAGCGCCGGCTTCATTTAAAACAAGCTGTTGTCAAGTCTCGCGAGGTGCTTGAGGCCCTCCCGCGCCTACGCTGCGCTACCCCACACCCTGATCCTTCTATCCGACGAATCCAACGAAGCGATGTCGAACCTCTCAGCCGCAGATAGCCTCACGCTCAAAACGACGGGGCAGGACATTATTCGCACATTCGTCGCTATCGTCGTTGAGACCTTCCTCTATGGTACGTGTTTAGACTGTGATCACCGGCTAGCGCAATCTGACCGCCACGCCATCCGAATCCAGCGACATATGGCTGTCTGGTGATTGTCGCAGCCCGTCCCCTCCTGTCCGCGCACAACTTCTGTGCAAGCATGAAGTCCAGCTGATCATAGCTCTCGGATAGGAAGGCAACGCGACGTACGACACTCGCCCTGTTTGGCATCGTGGTCACGATGTTCATGCTCGACACCGTTCTATGGATATTTGACATCCACGACCTCATTCTTGAGGTTTCGGCTGTCATGACATCGTCAAAGGACAACTCCTTGCAAGACCGATATCGGAGTGCGACGGATGCCTCCTTATTCCCACTCGCGCCCATTTTCTACACGTTCATGGTAAGGCGACACTCGGTGAGTTTCATCCCCGTGCTGACCGGCGTGTCGTGTCACTAGACCGTGTTTGGAGATATCATCATTATCTGGCGCGTTTTCGCATTCTGGATGGGTCCGCGCGAGCGATGGCTGCTTTCCATCCCTCTCTCCGTCCTCACCGCTTCCATCGGTCCGTTCACTTGCCCATTTCTACCCCAAATGCCTTTTTGAGCATCATATTTCCTGTGCAGTGACGCTGTTCATGATCATCGACTGTTCCGTTAGGAGTAAAGGCCAGCTCTTACTTGGTAACTTCGATTCGGGGGCGTACTGTCAACACGTACAGAACGCATCCTACCTTGCCAATACGCTTACAACGCTCGTCTCCACGATCATGATCAGCTTTAAGACTTGGTGCGTCATCCCCCTCCTATCCTCTAGGAGGAAAAGACCGACTGGTTCTTAGGGAATATCGCCGCACGATCAAAACATCGCTAACCGATGCTTCGTCGCGTGTTGAGCGGGTTATGATAATCCTGGTGGAATCTGGCATCCTTTACTTCCTCTTCTTCGTAAGTTTCCGCATTTATAACCGCGTATACATCCTCCCTACCTATCTGTCCCGTCTAAGCTCCTATATATACACAAGCCATGCTAACGGTCATGTACAGCTCGAGGTCTTCATCTCCAGTCTCGGCGATATCACCCAACGGCAGGCCGCGACGCCCTCCCTCGCGTTTGCGTCCACGGTCTACATCTATGCGAGCAGCCACATCGTTGTGCGTTATCCAGACCTATTTTTAAATATTGCGCAAGCAATCTTGACTAAGAATCCATGGTTAGGGGATCTATCCAACCATTATTGTCATCTTGGTGCACTACCAGAAATCCTACATCGATACGACGACGACGCAGACTTCCATAGCTTTCACATCAAACATCACCGGTCAGCGCGCAACGACGACGTACGGTGGCAGCTCCTCAGGTGCCTCGGGTGGCAAGCGCCGTCCAAAGAAGCACGGGTTGACGCAGGTGACACTGCCGGAGCATGAGCTCGGGAGCGTCCCATCGTCCAGCGGCTGGAAGGAGGAAGGAGGGAAGGTGACGTTCGTGGAAGAGACACGAACGGTAGACAACGCGCAGGATCTTGTCTAATTGGGCGCTGCACGAGGGGCATCCTGATCGCACTGACCCGTTGGATTGGTGGTGTCGGCCCAGGGCGCGGCCGGCTTATACCGCCCATGTACTGTAATTATAATGGTTTCCATACCCGATCTGCACATTGTGTCCTACCCTTATTCTGATGTACGCATTCAGTTTATGGGGGTCGTGGCTTGAGCCTGGCAGCTTATGAATCAGGCTAAGTATTAGGAGAAGCATTACGGGCGGGACCCACAGTAAGTCTTGGACCAGTGCAGCACAGCGTCGGGTGAGGGGGTACGACAGTGGGAAGAAACTTACTGCGAGGACCTCTACCGCTCCTACAGCCCTAGGCTTGTGCTGAGGATGCAATTCACTCCGGGTGCGTCGTTCCATCGCAGACTGTTCGCTCGACCAAGTGAACGACAATAGGGAAAGACCTTTGGGTTGTACTATCGCCGCCACCGCCATACCTTGGACCAATCTGTATGCGACTGATCTCCGCCATGGGAGAAGAGGGGATTCCCAGCCCAAAAAGACCTGTCGAATAAAATACATTCAGGTGCCTGGGCCAAAAAAGACATGGTCCGTCATAAAAACCCTCGTAATTCAGCCTGACCCAGCCTGCAAAGCAGATTCGGACACGACGTGCGTACAGAAACAACGGTGCGCCCATCGGTCTATCGCAATGTCGCGCTGTGTTAGCTCTTCTATGAACATCTTCATGCCATATGCTTGCTCAAAGCTGTTGAAAGTAATGCCCGGCGGCGGCGGACCGTACCCAAACGAGAGACCGGCGGATGAAAGTCCGGTCTCATCAGCTAATCGCGTCGAGGCACATACCGCCACAAATGCCTCGACCTATGTTTCTACTCAATCAGTGCCGTAAGCACTGGAGACAGATTATATCTGAGGCTCTGGTTGTTGGCGAAATTGCTACCGTCGACGCAGCCGGAACGCCGCTAGTCAAAAGTGTGGTGGAATTTGCGCTACAAGACAGTGGTGTGTTTCCGTAGACCAGGTAAAAATACGTATCGGAAATTAGGGCGCTATCAAAAGCGCCGAGATAGCTAATCGCCGTAATCACGAGCCACGCACCTCCGAAGTGGATTGTCCCACTATAACTTGAAGCAACATCCTGGTGGGCATGAGCCATCGGAGCAACGCCAGGATCTACTTGAATTGCTGACAGGGTTGAGGGTCAGCGCCGGGAGATAGGGCGGTCTGCTAATCTACCGAAAGACCATGTTCAACGTCGTGAGTAGGGAGGTCAGGAGAGCGGGAGTAGAGCTGACACGATGAAACACTGCTTGGATGGGAAGAAGGGCTAGGCAGCGTAGCGAGCAGTGGAAGAATGAGCAGGTACGGTAGCGTTAGATGGATGTCTGGGTACAAGCTGTATGATACGTCCGAAAGTCAGTACCACCGAACGAATAAAATTTTGATTATAGCTTGCAGTACCTGCGTTGAAATGTATTTGGGAGTTGCACGAAATCCTGCGGCCGGTCAAGGTCCGGCCGCGAACGTTAAGACATGACCTACTCATATCTCTGTCCCTTTCCGTTCCCCAAGGAGAAGTTGTGCTGATGTGGGTTGCTTGCGACGTCGACGACAGCCTTCGAGGGAAAAGGTAGAATAATGTGGAATCTGGTGGTAGGTAGAACAGTCTGACTTGTCAGAAATCCGCAGAGTGACTCTGGAATTATTATCAAAGGATGGATCGGTTGTCTGGACGGTAAAGCAACGCCCTGATACGACCGGGGGTATTCTGCGAGATACTACGTCAAGAAAATGCACGCACCCGCAACGCGTTACGTTTCCGAGGCGGGGATAGCGCGCCCGCGTACTAGACGTCCAGGAGAGATTGATCATAAGTGCCCGAGGAGTTCTATGCCCACACATCCTTATGATTTGCTCAGGCTTGTTGTGCATCCTCGCGAAACGCCCCACAGTTTGCTAGACCGACAAGTCACTACAGGTACTTTGACGGATAGGAGACAAATTCCCCTAGCTTTTACCCGAGGGATCTTCTCTGCTAGCGCAGTCCAGACGTTAATCTCTGCACAGTTCGTAGCGCAAATAGATAAGAGGTTGAAGAAGCAGAACAATAGCCTGAAATAGAATAGCAACGTTTTGTGCATCCGCGCTGTGGTTCACGACACTTGCTAAAGAAGCGCCGGAGGCCACGTTAACAGTGAAGAGGAAGCCGCTGGGAAAATCGGACAAGCGAAGCTACTGAAGGGATGATCTAGTACGATAGGTGTGCGGGGCGATGTGCGAAGCATCGGTATGCGTCGTGCGTGGGCTTGAGCTGACTAAGAGCGTGGGACCACAGAACAAACACCATCAGGAGAGAAGGCGAAGAGAGCAGGCGGGCCAATGGGCTGAGCGGTTGAGGTCGTAGACCGCCGCAGGAGATGGGATCCAACTCTCTTTTCCCGCAAGCATCGGTGCGCACGGAAGTCGGGACAAACTGCGACGGCCTTACACTCCCTTTTCATTCCTTTGATATGGGAAAGATGAGAGGGGGATAGCGAGCAGAACAAAGCACGCATGAGCGGCGTATGGTGGATGGGAGTGGCCAAAAGGCGAGCGCAGGTCCTCGTTCCGATTCGGCAGGCAGGCCGAAAATGGCGGAAAGTGTGGGGGCAGAAATTGTATCGCAACCTCCAACGAGCAGAGAATAAAGTAGCTTTGAGATCATCTGCAATTGTCACAAACCCTCGCGTATGAACAGCAGTGGATGGAAAAGAAGCGGGGGGAAGAAATGATTGAGGAACGAGGGAGCAGTTGGCATCGCGTCAAAGCATCAGTGCAACTTGTTCGACCTCATCGACCCTCATCCCTCTGCTCGCTTCGTCTGTGCCTTCATCACTTCTGGGCTCTCACATGCGGCGAAACGACGCCCTGATCCGCGCTTGTGGGAGCTCAAAGAACAGGATACACTTTGTTTGTGGAACGGCTGTGCGGCCTTTCAGGCAATGTCCTCCTGCTCCGTCTTCCAGCTCGTCCGCTCTAACCAGCTTGTGGAACGCGTCTCATTCCTGGAAAGCCTGTGGCACTACCGCTATTGCCTACCTTCTTGTCTACAATAAAGCTGCCCATTAAACATGTAGGGATTATGACAATCTACTACTCGGAGTTCGTGAGAACTGAAAAGCCACAAGCCATACGTCTAGAGGGCGGCGGGGGCGGCCAGACATTGGTAGTGCACCATTAAATGAGAAGTTTCTCGGGACCTTGAGGAACTCCAGGAAGTTCAGCCGTTGACATCGGTACCGTGTGCACCCATTGAGGATGTGGGCGTGTGTCTGGATGACGCTGCTCGAGCGAGCGGAGTGACAAGGGTGGGGGACTTGCTCAAGGCGGAAGTACAGACCTCCCTCCCAAGTAGATGGGTTATCCATCCATCCGGTCAATCGAGGGGAGAACAGCAATCGAAAACAAAAGCGGTGCGTACTGTGGAAGATCATGCGGCTCGAGCCTCCTGCACCGTCACACCATCCTTCGTGAAGGCATTTGCCCATCGCGCGCAGGTGCAGGCGGATCTCACGTAGGGCCTCGCGCATGAGCCAGAAGTTGGCATCGCTGGCAGTACGTTGGCATCACCAGCGAACTTGATAACGAAGAGCGACGCCCTCGTCTTGCGCACCTCCGCTGAAGCAAGGCTATCGGGTAAGATTCCGCGGTCCTTGCGGCTTCTCTCTTCCGCCGAAGATGGACCACCGTTGGAAGTAGTGGAAGGGTCTGCCGTCAATGCCTCGGCTGCAATGACGACGCTGGTGGTGCCCGTAGTCACGGTGATACTAGTACTCTCCTGGTCCTGGACTTCTTTGCGACGCCCCATTCGTCCGGCCTCCGCTTCTTTATCAATATACTGTACAGTAAAAGCATGAGTGAACCCCATACGCGAATCAGCCGAAGCCGTTGCGCTCCGCTCCGAGCCGAAGATGCTCCGTTCTGGAATGCTGGCTGGCCTGCAGCTTGGGCTGAGGCGACGGTGGTGAAAAGAGGCAGGTGCATGCCAATGGTGTGCACTGCCTGCCGAACCATGCAATCTGTGCATCGGAACTGGTCGATGGCAATTCCAGCCCTCGTGGTATATGGTGGTAGTGATTCAAAGAAAGATGTCGATTCCAGCGTGATCGGGGACACACGTACCAACACCGTTTCCTATCACTTCCCCTTCATCTTCATCTCCTTCTCATTCCCTGCGCGTCCGAGACTTGCTCACAATGGTATCGAAGACGTTGCAAAGGGCCGCGAAATTATATATGGCAAACCACGGATCGCGTAAGTCCCTGAACGGGTCTCTTCTCCCCTTCTTCGGACTGGCACAAGTAGCCTACACTTCAACCATTCTCAGATAAATCCAAAAGCCACAAGCCCCCTTCCACACTCCTCGAGTTTGTCGCGCTGGTAGATGTGATGTCTTCCCGGATCTTGTGACGTGCCCATCCTCATCTGGCTCGGGCGCTGCGCTCCAAGTATGAATCCCTTTCGGCTGCAGTCCAATTGACGCCTTTTGCTTGGGGCTGTCTGTACGGCGAAGACTAAAAGCCTGAAAAACTCGTGATGGGCAAGGAACACAAACAGCTCCCCAGACAGCTGAGACATAACTGTCACTATCGCTTTTGACAGGCGACAGCGCGAATGCCGCGCCAGTAATCTCAACCCTTCGATCTCTTGCAAGGGCCCCATCCAGAGGGGTTCGTTGCGCGATCCGGAAGGAGTTGATTTATTATTGATGGCGCATGGAAGTTGATACAAAAGGCATACGCGCACGGGGTCGACACATACTCAGTATGCAGCATGCCCGGCTTCGTTCGAGCTGTGGATCCGCTGTGGGCTCTTCCGAGCCTCGAGTCCGCCGGCAAGGCGCCACCCTCGCTCGCAAGTCCTTTACACCCGGAGTGATCGCGTGCTCCTTCCCCCACAGAGCGTTAAGCTCGTTTCATATTAGGTCCGGTGTCGCCCGTATCCACACAAGCGCAGCCCTCTTCTACGATAAGACGCGCGGTGCTTGTGTCCCGCGTGATATGCTCCAGGACACCCCCGTGCCCAGGACTTGCTATCCTGCATCCTGCCCTCGTCTCTTCGGCGCTGCGACGAAGCCATGTCGAGCCTTTCAGCCGCGGACGCCCTCACGCTGAAGGCGACAGGGCAGGACATCATCCGTACATTCGTTGCCATCGTCGTTGAAACCTTCCTCTATGGTGCGTGTTTAGGCTCTAGGCCTCGTCTTGCTCTATCTAATGTGCACGTCGGTTGCAGCAATATACGGCTGCCTAGTAATAGTCGCCTCTCGCTCCCTCCTGTGCGTGCATTCCGTTTAGTACTAACACGCAGTTTGAATCTGACGAGAGCTCTTCGTGGACAGGAAGGCGACACGGCGTGCAGCGATCGCCCTGTTCGGCATCGTGGTCACGATGTTCATGCTCGACACCGTCCTATGGATATTCGACATCCACGACTTCATTCTTGAGGTCTCAACCGTCCTGACGTCGTCCAAGGACAACTCCTTGCAGGACCGGTATCGGAATGCGACGGACGCCTCTCTGTTCCCGCTTGTGCCTATCTTCTATACGTTTATGGTTAAGTGACTTCATGCGAGCTTTATCATGTTGTGCTGCTGATCGGTGGCGCTGCTTTCTCAGACCGTTCTCGGAGATATCATCATTATCTGGCGCGTCTTTGCCTTCTGGATGGGTCCACGCGAGCGACGACTCCTCGTCATCCCGCTCACCATTCTCACCGCCTCTATCGGTCTGTCTCTTCACCCATCTTCGCTATGAAACCCGTGCTGAACGTCGTTCTTCGTACCAAGTCACACTGTTCATGATCATCGATTGCTCTGTGAGAAGTAAAGGACAGCTCTTACTCGGCAACTTCGACTCGGGGGCGTACTGCAGCCACGTACAGACAGCGTCATACCTTGCCAATACCCTCACGACGCTCGTTTCAACGATTATGATTAGCTATAAGACCTGGTGGGTCATAGCTATCCGACGGGAGAAGAAGCTAATCAGCTTTTAGGGTATATCGTCGCACAATCAAGGCTTCGCTGAGCGAGCCATCGTCCCGTGTAGAGCGTGTCATGATAATCCTTGTCGAATCTGGCATTATCTACTTCCTCTTCTTCGTGAGTTTTCGTGTTCATGGTTCATGGCCATCCATGCTTCCACTGCCTTCGGGCTCCCGCATCTCTAGTCCTTTGTGTCTCTCTTTCGCGTTACCCTGAGTCTCGCTTACGGTGTATGGGGTGCGTGTACAGCTTGAGGTTTTCATCGCCAGCCTAGGCGACATCACCCAGCGGCAAGCCGCGACACCTTCGCTTGCATTCGCGTCGACGGTTTACATCTACACAATTAGCCACGTTGTCGTGCGTCATCCTTGCTCATTCTTGACTTCGTGTAAAGCAATTCTGACCTGGAGTTATGACTAGGGTATTTACCCGACGGTGATTGTTATCCTAGTCCACCACCAAAAATCCTATATCGACACAACGGCGATGCATACCTCTATCACTTTCTCGTCCGATACCACCACTGGACGCGGGACGGTGACCATCGGCGGCAGCACCACGGGCGCCTCGCGTCGTTATCGCCGTTCGAACAACTGCGAGCTGACACATTTGGCGCTGCCGGTGCACGAGTTGAGGAGCAATTCGCCGACGGGCGCCTGGAATGAGGACGGTAGGAAGGCAGCACTTGTGAAGGAGACGCGGACGGTATAAGATAAGGCCACCTGGCAGGTTTGTACAACTGATTGTGAGTCGGTATCGCCGTATTCCCCAAGGTATTACGTCGGGCGTCGCGTCGGGTGTTGCATCGCAAGCTTCGAACTCAATGCGGTATACAATGGGCCGGTGTAACAGGGGACACGGGACTCCACGCTGTCCCTGCGCGGTGGTGCGGGTTTCTGGGTCCCCGTATACGAGGCATATACCCTCTCCCACGTGATCCATAATACCATAGGGCAAGGCGCACAGCGCATCTCTTCTTGACTCACTCCACGCTCTGGGCTCGCTTTGGAGCTCGTATCCATTCATAACTTGAGACTAACAGGCGCCTAGCTCACTCAGACGATATCTACAGTTTATTCGCAGGGCTAGATGAGACGCAAACCAAGGAGTTGCCCATACACACAATCACCTGCGCTCGTCCACCCATTCCGTGATAAGCTGACGTGTCGATTTCGCGTGCGCCTCCTCGATCCTCCGTGAGCGATCCTCACTCCTGCCTTCATGCTTGGGGAATCTTTTCCACCCAGTGAGTTTGACTCTGCGCACCGAGCATCCTGCATGTGAGTGTTTGGACAGGAAAGAAATAAGCGCATTCCACGACTCTTTGCGCAGAGGCAGCAAATCATAGTCTCTGCTCATCCGATATCCAAACTTTAACTCAAGCTCTTGAAGCTCGGGGAAGGCAGGGCGCTCGGAGAAGAGGTGACTAGGCGTATACACTCGACAGATGTCCTCGAACTTGCAGCGAAGGGTAATCAACGATTGCAGGGCTGGTAGGAGTTCGATAGGGATGAGCGGCGTGCTTTGGTCGCCAACGTCAAGAGACAGAGATCGGATCTGGTTCGGGCGAAGGAACGGAGCGAGGCTCTTCATGAACGCATGCGTATCCGGGCGTGTAGTTTCTGATTCAACAATCGCATCTGGATCCCAACAATATTCGATGGACAGAGCACTTCCTTTCCAGCCTGGGTCAGACGAGGAGAGGTGCAGCGAGGTCGAGCTCAAGAAGCCGAGATTCAGCACATCATACGGGGCGAAATAATTTCCTATCGAACTGAACAGAGCAAGATAAGCAGCAGCGCTTGGGATTGCGCCCTCTGTGGAATGATGGATAGCTGCATGGATGTTTGCGGTTGGCGGAAGGACAAGATGGGAGAGTAGATGGTGCGCAGATCCACGACACGATCGAAGAAGAATATCCCGCACTCGCTGGAGGGACACGGAGTAGCCTTGGCAGCCCAGAGTCTCGCAGGTCGGTTGCTCGGGAGGGCCTTCGAGGAAGAGGTAGATATGTTTAAGGAATGGGGATTGGGAAAGAACGTCAAGGATACACCGGAATGGACCGGGGCCACTAAGCCGGACCATCCGAAGATCGAGGCGCGTTAGACGAGGCGCAACAAGCGGGACGAATACTTCACGGAGCAGGACAGATTCGAGAATGGGCGCTACCGTGAACGGGATGATGGCAGTTTTGATGATATAGGTCCTGCCCTTGCTGTTGTCGATGTGCAAAGACCGAAGGTGTGGCAGCTCTCGGTCGGAGAGGATGGTCGACCAGTCCAGCTTCGGTCTTGATCCGTTGATAATCAGCTCTTCAAAGCGCTCCGGCTCGGCCGTTAGAGAAACCAAACGTTTGTCGAGCCGACGAAATCGTTTGTCACCGGCTACATTGTTGATCGTGAGCGGTGCGCTCTTTGCACGCTGTAGGAGAACGGCAAAGGCAGCTGGAAGAGTGCAGACGCTGCGCGCCCACAAGAGAGGGACGTGCAGTGCGACAGCCCTCCAATGGCGAGAGACGTGTGTGATTCTGATCCAACCGAGGGACGAAGGTGACGGTATCTCAATCGCGGCTTGCCACAGAAAAATCTCTGAGAGAACATCATCGTTCAAGCACGAGATTGAGGTTCTAGAGCAATATCTGGAGCGAATTGTATCGTCGCTTCAACAACATCTCATTGGAAAGGTGCAAGCGGGGAGCACTCACAGGAGGGACCCGGCGATATGTCCCGAGAGCGTGCCTTCAGCGCGTAGGGTAGAAGGATGGTCCTTGGTCCAGACCAGCGAAGGCGCAGTGTGGTGTATTGTGCAGGACATCGGCGATTCAGCTAAGCGCGTCTTTGGGCGAGAAGTCCAGACAGATACGCAACGCCTTTATAAGCACCGTCGCCAGATGGCTGAAAGGAAAATCGCGATCCACGCATCGTAAGGTGGCCATACCAAACATCTGAGTCCGACGAACCAGTTAGCCGGCCATAGGAAGACTGTGCGGCTACACCATCACCGTCTCTGGCCCGAGCACATCAATATTATTGGTGCGTTTTCCTTGCATAAGCTGTCGTTTCAACATGCAAATGGTGTGGGTCCGGGAGGCAGACCAGAGCAGGGTCCTCCGAACGCGGTTTGCACTGTGCGGCCCCGGCTGTGACAAGATCTCAGTAGACCAGCGGAACATATCGGGGCTTTCCGTTTTTCTCACTTGTGGCCTGACCGTCCTTGTGAGGCAAAGCGTGGCAACCGCGTGTTGTTGGAAGCATGAGAATGACCCAACAGATGGGGATGATGGTCAGTGGCAAGGGTCAGCCACGTCTACGGCCACTGTAGCTAGGATGACGCCTTGGACCGTGCTTCTATGGCGGCGAATACACTCTGAATTTACATCGCGCGCGCATCCATCTTAGCTCTTACATACTCTAACCTATACAATTACCAGCTCCTCGTTAGTCGAGGCGTAGTACGCCGACCAACATCAAGATCAGCACCGTGACGCATGAGTGAGTGCTCGAGGCCAAGATCTGCTCGGTGTCGTCTGCTGCCGGCGCACGCGCTGGGCCTCGAGGTTGGCGTGGCCCGGCGTCAGCCGGGAAGGACGTGGGCAACGGGGAGCCGCACTGGAGCCGCTCGTGTGGGCGGGTCTCGCCAGTGCGCCACGGTTTACTCAGCGCGTGAAAAATGTCCTTGCTTGGCACATATACATGTAGGCTAGCTAACAAACAGTGTATGTGGACTGGATACAGTGTGACGTGTGTCCTGCTATAGGGGCTGGGGGGTGGGGTAAAGAAACGTGGAGTGACTCTGGGGGTGACGAGGAGTGTGCGGGAACGCCTATGCGCTGGCGGTCTGTGGACAGAGGGACGAAGAACGAAGAAAGGCGCGCATGCGCCAGACTACGCTGCTCCACCGGGCGCGCGGTCCGGCCTCGACCGAACCTTGAGCGCTTGAGCACACAACCTGGGATTTGTGTCACGGTAACAGCGGAGGTTTTCAGTACCGACACGGGGCCAGCCTGAGTACAAATGTTTGAGTCAGGATCAGCAGCACTGTATGATAGGATCGAAAGCCTCAGACTAGCGCTACTTGATATTCGGGGACGACAGCAAAAACCGATTATGCAAGACCTTCGCTGGGATCTCCCTCAGACGGCCATCCAACCGTTTAAGTAACATACAATTCTCCATTGGTCGATACAAATGTGGGGCACGGGCACGGCCGGGCGCGATGGCGGCTGCATGATCATAGCTCATATGCATGGACGATCATAAGTACAGATGCGTGCGTCGTGCGAGAGGAGAGCGAGTGGACGAGACAGAACGGGCGGGAAGGGACGCTGCTCATGAGCGACCGCCAGCCTTTTGCTGCTTGATGACACGCTTGACGACCTTGGCCTCCTCGATGAGGAACGCGCGCACCACGCTGGTGGACGAGGGAAGGTCATGAGAGGGAGAAGAGACGATAGGAAGATGACGGCGCACCGGGAGCGCACGCAGTCGCCGCACCGCGAGCCGCCGTACGCGCGGTTGACGGTCTTGTTCGGCTTGGACACCGTTGCGTATTGACGCGGACGCAGGGCGACAACCTATGCCAGCGAATCCATCCACCGCATTGCGTCCATCACATCCAGCGAAAACCACAGCAAACAAGGACGTCGGTCAGAGAGAGTCAGAGAGAGGAAAGGGGCACGCACACCGGGCAGCTTGATGCCACAGTCGCCACACTTAGGAGCGGTAGGAAGCTTTTTGATGTGGTGGTAGCGGAGGATGCCACCGGGGGTCTTAACAACGCGGCGGCGGTTGGACTTGGTGTTGTACGGCTGACGCTTGCGGAGGGTGACGCGCTGGGCCATTGCTGCTCTGTTTCGTCCGTAAACACAGGATTAATCCTAAGAACTGTGTACGGTACTGACGGCTAGTGGATGAGCCTATAAACTGGATAGTCAGCGTTTCGACCTGAGAAAACGCGAGTTGGGGTAACGTACGTTGGATCTTGAGGAAGTGTCGGGGCCGTCGCGAACGATGAGCAGAAGTCCGGCACATGGATTGGCGTCACGTGACTGAGATCTAGATCGGGTAGCTGTACAGTACGCGCCGGGAATGGCCGGCTCACGCCCCAAACCCCTCCGTTGGTCGCGGCCATCTCGGTCAGGCAGGAAATGTGGTCTATTGTGCGATGCAGATACACCTCCTGGGAGGGAGGAGTTACAGTGCAGTAATATGGTATGGTGCACGTATGTGTAGAGTACGTAGAGCCAATGTGCTGATTGTCCATTCCGGAGTACCTGTTGCTCGCGTTCATAACCCAATCAAAAGGTCCGCATAGGCGTGACGTCACTGCCAACCAGGATGTCACAGTATATACAAGCAGCTTGCTATCACAGCGACAGGTGAGTGCGACCAAGAGACATGGAGGCGCCCATTATGTCGCGAACACGCCAATAATGCGGAACGGCGTGACCGTCTGGCCCTCCTCGCCGAGGAGCTCACATTCGACGAAGTGCGGCCCTCGCGCGACCCAGTGGTCAATCATCCGTAATCTACTCGAACGTTCAGCACATACCAGAGATTGAATGATGTACGAGCACTCACGTTGGCTCCGCTTCGTCCGCGCCGCCGACGTTGGAGATGGCGACACGCCCACCATAGTTGTCGTCAACCCAGCACGCCACCTCGCTCCCACCCTCCGCCGCAAGCACCTCCCTCGGCTCCCTAAGATAGTACACCCCCACATCTCCTCCCGAAATCGCGAGATTAATTCTCAGTCGGCTCGTCGGCAGCGTCGAGTACCAGTAGTGCGCCGCGCTGTTCACTGCGCCTGCCGCCGCACCCGCCGCACCAGGCGGGTGGTGCGCGTGCCAGCCAGAGCCATAGAAGAGCGAGGGCGGGAGCGGGTTGACGAGGTCATTCGCGCTCACGCAGAACGGCGCGACCTCCTCAAGCACACGTGTGCGCATGTCGTCCGGGCGCGTGCCGATGCGCGCCGCAGGAACGCGCAGGTGCGCTGCGAGTGCCGCCGGTGCGGGCGCCGCTCGCCGCTCCTCCTTATCCGCATCCACCGCAGAGCCGTCGGCAGCCCCGTCGCCGTTACGCAGCCCCGTCCCGCCAAAGAGCTTGCGTGCATCCGTCGGCTGCTTGACCTGCTCAGGACCGCCACCAAGTGCGTAGTAGACCGGGAGTGCGGACCCCGCTCCCCGGGACGCCGCCCATGCGAGGCAGACCTGCGACTGTACGTACGCGACGAGCATGTCTGCGAGGATGGAGTGGCCGGCGGAGTTTGCGAGGATCGGGTCCACATAATACTGCTGCGTCGCGATAGGCGAGGACATATATGGCCCGTAGAGAGCCGATTTGGTGCTGACATGTGGCACGTCGTAGTACTGTGCGACCACGGAGTGCCAGGTCTCCGGGCCAGAGAAGCCGTTCTGCTGCTGGATCTGCGGGCTGAAATGGCCGAGGAGGATTATGGCGGGCGAGTCGGACCGCAGTAGGATGGAGCGCACTAGCAACTCGAAGTGGTCGAGTGTCTCCTTGTCCCTACGTAACCTCAGTGCCCGCACTCATGCCGAGGCTCTGGCCGACGTACCCCTTGTCGTCCGTGTCCAGCTCAATGATCACCAGATCAGTATAGTCGGGAAGGTGATGCGCGTTGCAAAAGGAGAAGTATTCCGAGTTTGTGCGGCGCATCGCGCCGTTCGTCAGTTCCGAAGCCGGATGAGGGAAGATGGTGTTCCACCAGTCGAAGAACTTGTGTGGGTAGCAGTCGGTGGAAATAGGGTCGTCGCCCGCGCCATGGCACGCGGACACTGCCAGTCGTGCAAGCCGTCAGTGGTGAGCGCCGAGGCGCATGGGAGCACGGCGCGCACCTGAGCCGCCGATAACACTTATTGTTACGGGCTGTCCGAGGAGAGCCTTGTGGATAACTTTCTGCACGCGCGCGCCGCTGCCGAGGTGCAGCCAGCTCTGGGAGACGGTGAGCGAGCCGTACTTATTTGACAGCTCATCACCCTCCCCGAACGTTGGGCAGAATGCAAAGGGATTCGGACCCGCCGCTTCAGACACGTTGAGGTAGTTATGCGGCTTGAGACTCGCGCTGTATGAAGACGAGTGGTGTCGGAGGTAGTAGGTGGCGTCGGTTGTGTGTGCGGGCAGGACGAAGCGGGTAAGGAGCAGTAGAGAGCCAAAGAGGGCGAGAATGAGCCATATTCGATTGGGAAGACCGAGTGTCCGCTGGCTCAGGCGTGATGGCGGCTTGTCAAGGCCGGGCGTGATGGCAGAGGGAGGGATGCCAGGCGTGGGCGGCGCGATGTGGGCGGTGCCCTTGACGGTTCGTCGCTGCATGGACGTGGTGAGGTTTGCCTGCATCCTGGCGGGGGACTATCCAGAGCGTAGATAACGTCAGGTCGCGGTGGAAAAAAAGGGCATGCAGCTTGCGCTCTAGCTCTACGCTGCTGGCGGCGATAAGCAGAGTCTATAGTTAAGGACCCGTGGCCAGCTCGCGTCGCGCGTCTCAAGCTTCTCGTATCGACGCAAGCCACACATCTCATCCGTACCAGCTTCTTGAACCTTTCCGTCACACTTTATGTACGTCCAGCATGTTACACTAGACACCACCCACGTTACTGTAGTTCAAAGACTTACAGCTCGGAAGATGATGCATTATTTATTTGTCTCAGATTTTCACATATTCGCCTCACAAAGCACTCGTGACAGGCTGATGACAAGCCGTGCCCTGGCGTCAACTTCATCTTGCTTCGTACCAATACGACGTACACGTGTCGTCTACTCCACATATAGAGGCTGGGAGCGAGAGGGACTTGGTCCACACAACCGGCGAGGCGCCTTAAGTGCCTCCAGAAGCTCATTAGAGTATGTACCTGAAATCAGGCGCCCGATCTCCCAGCTCGCGCAGCTCCTTGTCCGTATATTTCCTCCTGCCTTCTCCGAGCTTCCTGTCGCGCGCTCGGTTGATGCGGATATACAACCACACTGCGAGCGGGACGGTTACGAAGCCGATGCCGACGAACATGAGCATAATACCGTCTGGAGTATAAAGCATCAACGCGCACGAAAGTCGGCCGGGAGGGCCGAGAAACTCACGGCCAAGGATGTAGCGTGGCGCATCCTGAGCGCGGAAGACGTTGGAAGCGATCGCGCCGGAGAAGTTGCCGATGCCGATGTGCAGCGCCATCCCGACGCCGCGCTTGTACTGCCCAGAGAGGTTATTGCTCAACCTGAAGGTGATGTCGATCACTGCGCAAGGGTCTGATAGTAACAGAGACGCACCAGGTCACGACGCCAGGGAAGCTGGCGTATGAACCGGCAACACAGAAGAACGTCCCGAAATACTTCACACCGGAGGGGACGTCTGTGATGTTGATAACAAACCCTATGAGAAGCATGACGAGACCAGCAACGACGAACGGCGAGCGTTTCGAGATGGCATCGGACCATACTGCAAAAACGTATAGTACAATCGCTGCACGATGGTTAGAGAGGCGGGACGATGCAGGGGCACAAGGTGAAACTCACTTGCGAAAATATACTAGGGGGGATTTAGTTTCGAAGGGTCGAAGGGAAAGGAATAGACGTACTGGTGGGACTGTAAGCAGATTGCTAATGGCAGGTTGGAACCCAAAGGTTTGAATGATTGACCTACGGTGTTGCTCAACCATCTGGGATCAAACTACGCAGAGGAAACCTACGGTAGGAACAGCGAGATGCCATACACTGCGATGAGACGGTTAGCGGTCAGGTCGCAGTTCAGGCAGATTGACGCACAGGGCCCGATGACAGACATGTAGATCAGTATGTGCAAGTAGACCTGCCAATCGGTAAATGCGGCCGCAACATGCCGCAAAGCGAAACGTTCTTCTTCTCCGACGGACGAATTGTCATATTCTGCGGAAATTAAGAACGAGGGCGCATCAGAAGGACGAGGCTCTCACTCTTCTTCCACACCAGGTATGACCGTTCTTCTGGTGTCAAGAACTTCGCTGTCGCGGGAAAGTCGACCAGAATGAACGCTGACAGGACGCCGATAACGACCGTCGCAATGCCTTCCAGTATCTGCGGTAATACGTCTAAGTGTCTCGTACATTGTGCAGGAAGCACATACGAAGATCCACGACCATCCCTCTAAGCCAGCAATGCCGTTCATAAACGAGATGCCGAAAGCGAGTAAACCGGAAAAAGCGCCTGCCAGGGACGCGGCGCCAAAGAATATGCCGACGCGAAGCTGAAGCATGGAACGAGGGTACCAGAGTGACAGGCTACACAAACGAGCATGTGAGCCGGGGTATGTCTAACAGAGGATACCGGAAGAGGGCGCACTAGTAAGTCACACCCGGGAATAGACCCGCCTCCGCGACTCCCAAGCACACCCGTGCACCCACTAGCTGGGGATAGCTGCAGGGGATGAGGAGGCGTGCCGGGCACGAACCGAAATTGCTCACTTCTTGACAATGCCCATAAGCGTCATGACTGTTCCCCACAGTACCATGATGAAGGGCAACCATCGTGACGGTCGGAGTTTCTTGAGAACAAGGCTGTGAGGCAATCAAGTAAAAATACGGAATCGAAGGGCGACATACTTACTTTGCTGGGCATTCGAAGAGACAATAGGGCTGTTTCGGTCCTGAGAAACGCTCCCAGGAGGGAAATGGAAGGAAGTGCGCACGATGAAGTACATGGTCTGGGTGCGAACATGTCAGAAGGGCTCGCACGAGCAGAAATAAAACAGGTACGCACCAGTGCGATGTTATATTTGTTTCCTGTGAGGTTCAACTGGCTAGTGAGGCCTTGAATTTTCGCGTTTCCTACCCGCGCCTTCAGCTTCGCATGTTGTTAGTCTGGCCTGGAGCAGCATACCAATATTTCCTACAATAACAATAAGACATTATGTAGGTCGGAATGAAGAAGAGTGCGCACCTCGATCCAAGAAGCTCAGTAGGTACATTATCGCAAGAATCGGCATAAGTCGGGTATCGACCTTGCGGTACAGCGCCTTCTCCTGGGCAGGCGTCAACGTCGGCGGTGGCGGCAACCCCGTGTCGCCTCCGAAGTCCACGACTGAAAGCTGGTCGTCAACCGAGCGTTCTGACGTCTCAATCACGCGCTTCTCGTCGGAGAGAGGGCTCTCAGTCGGTGAAATATTGCGGGATGCATCAGTAGCGGTCGTGTTCTTTGCCATGGAGGGAGATGTTGCGGGACCGGACACTTCAAATGTCTTCGATCTCGGATTTTATGGTCGAAGCGGCGAGTCCAGGGCTGTGAATGACAGGAAGTCACGGCGTGCCCGGTCATGGGACCGCGAACGCGATTGAAGAGCCATTTTGGGAGAGGCCCCGTGGGGAGAACCCCATAACTCACGGAGCATAAGTAGCTGCGCACAAGTTTGGTGTCAAGTGAAGTCCCAAGGGCTGGCAAAGCGACGAACTTGCAAGCGGCCGAGCGGAGCAACGTGATAGCATGGGAGGGCTTTCCTTTATGTGTGTACTTTGCTGCACACTGGTCTCGTATACTCCCAAGCGTCCCACGCACTTCATTGGGCCGCGGATAACTTGAACCATCAGGCACACGATGTCATTCGCGCATCTAAATACGCCATCCAGTCAGCACATAGTAAGTCACCTCTGGTTCAGAGAAGATAAGAGTGTTCACACGAGGCCAAGCTAATCGCGGAGTGGGAGCGTTGCGACCCTAGGCAGAAGCGTGCATTTTGCGATGTTCACCCTGCTTTTTAGAGCCTAAGCGCCAGGCACTGGGCTGAAATCGGACGATGTGGGTTTGGGGAACGCACACATGTGCGCCGCATCTGCGAGTCGGTGCGATACGTTCTTCGCGAGGGCGGCAGGCCCGGATTCTCGGAAAGCGTTACTTTGTAGGAAGAGATGGCGCTAGCGCAGTCGATGGCTTCGCGAAGAGGATGGCTGGTCGGCGATCCCACGTGAACGAATGATGGATATCCCGCTGGAGTGTGTTCGCTCTGACGGGAGTCGCGACTAGAGGATGTATAGCATCAAGTGATAGAACATCAAGGTTTCGACAATTGGCGGAAGTCCACTGATCGACCGCTCGGTGAGCGGAGATGACAGGTAAGATGCCGGGCTGTGCCGGAACTCTAGGTCACGTGGAGGATAAACAAGTGCAAGGACGTTCCTTAATGTGTTGCAGGAATCTTATTAGTGCCCTTAGCTTGATCATTGCTCCGACGCGAACTCAGTGCCACAAGCATGACAAGCAAGTCGTGACGTCTCCGCAGACTTCTTAGCGCGAGCGCAAGGTATATGTATTATGGGGCTAGCGAACAGACGGAAGAGCTGGTGCTCCTGATCTTTTGTACTCTCCCCCCAACGCCGACGTGCTCCGTCCTCCATGTCGACCTCCGATTTGAGCTTCGTCGGCCGGGGTTTCATCACCCTTGCTGGTCTAACTTTACTTTATACTCTTCTCAGCCGCCTACTTGCCCAGCGCTTTCACCGCTCAGCTCTGCGCGACATGGCGGGGCCCCCCTGTATAAGCTGGCTTCGAGGCAGTGCGTCGATCCCGCACTACGAGGCGCAAAGGTTGGAGCTCGAGTGGGTCAAGACCTACGGGAAGACGTTTAAGTTCTACGGCCCTCTCAAGGCACGTACAGGGACCGGCCCTAAGGCCGAAGAAACCATCCGCCGATCTGAGAACTGATCGCTCTCCGGTAGGAGGAAATGCTTTATGCGGGAGACCCCAAGGCCGCGGCGCACATCTTTGCGAACTATGAGAGGACGCCCTTCACAAAGAGTGTCTTCCAACTCTTCGTTGGACAAGGGGAAGGGCAAGGTGGGTAACGGCGCTTAAATGCTTATCATCATTGGTGTGTATCGAGGTTCCTTCCCACTTAGGTATCTTTACTACGGAGGGAACGCAACACAGACTGCAGGTATGCTTACCGTTGAGTTCGGCGCTGGTCGTTCCACGCTAACGCTACTCCCGGATACGTGCAGCGCCGCATTCTGGTATGCTGTTCAGTTCAACAGTTATACATAACGCGTCTAACTTGGCGTTTACATCTGTAGACCCCTGCATTCGGCTCCGCAGAACTTCGCAGGCAGACCGAAGTGTTTGTCTCCAAGGCCAATGCCGTGTGTCGCGCTCGCGGTACGCAAAAGCCTTCGCTGATGTAGCCCCGCAGCTCTGCTCGATCTGGAAGGATATGCTCGCCAATTCTAAGCGTAGCGACGATAGCGCGAAGGTCGACGCGCTAAGTTGGTTAACGAAAGTCACGCTGGATATTATCTGTGTCGCAGGTATCTTCAATTCATCATTTCTTCGTACGAAGCTGACGATGTCACGAAGGCTTTAATTACGACACGGACTCTCTGCACGCGCCGGATGACGACCCGGACGAGCTGAATCGGGCTGTCCGATCCCTATTTTCTTTCTCCATCGATGATCCCCTCTTCGTCTTGCAACTCATCTTCCCTATATTTCGTCGCATCGTCTGTGTCTTTTCCCTGTTCACAAATACGCCTCCTGACAAGTACGATAGCCGACCAGACGTATGCGCGTCTTCCGTGAAGCACAGGCCACCATGCGACGGATTGGCATGCGTCTGATGGAGGAAAAGAAAGCCCTCGCGGCAGTGCAGAGTGGACAGGTCGCGTCTGGTATCCAGGCTACCCGGAAAGACGATATTGAAGGGAGTGACCTCCTGAGCTTACTGATCAAGGCGAACATGGCGACAGATTTGCCTGACCGACTGCGCCTCAGCGATGAGGATATGGTTGCTCGTGAGTGCCTTCATTCAATACCTGTTGATTCACTGACGTCTTGTAGAGATGCCCGCATTCATTGTTGCCGGCCATGAAACGACAGCGTGCGCATGATCTGTCTTTGAATGTGATTGGATGAATGAGCACTCACATTGTGACAGCACTGCAATAACATGGGGCCTCTTCTCTCTGTGTCTCGCACAGCACGTGCAGACTAAGCTTCGCGAGGAGCTGCTAGGGATTGCAACTGACACACCTTCGATGGACGATTTGAACGATCTTCCGTATCTCGACATGGTTATTCGAGAGGTTCTCCGCCTCTACCCTCCTGCCGGTAGCATGGAGCGGTCTGCGTCTTATGATGATGTAATCCCACTTAGCGAACCATACACGGACAAGCAAGGCAAGGTCCATCACGAAATAGTGTACGCTTCCAATTGGTCTATTCCTATTCGCGTGCTTATTGGCTGTTCTGCAGCGTATCTAGGGGCGATAATATTTTCCTCCCGTACCACGCTTTCCAGCTGTCAGAAGATATTTGGGGATCCGACGCCGGCGAATTCAGGTTCATTCGCCCCCTCTTTTCCGCATCCGTGATTCGTCCTAATATGCGCTAGGCCCGAGCGATGGGAGGCCGTGCCCGAGACTGCAAAGGTGCTGCCCAACGTTTGGAGCAACTTGCCCGTCTTCGGTGCTGGTCCACACGCATGCATGGGATATCGTTTCGCAGTAGTCGAGTGCGCACCCTCCTACTCGTTCGCCTGTCCGCGACGATTTGGACTGACGAATTGCGACCTCCAGGATGAAAGCGCTACTGTTTGCGCTTGTGCGTAATTTCGAGCTGCATCTCGCCGTATCTCCGTCTGAAGTCGTTCGGCAAACCATCGTCGTCATGCGGCCGACGTTAACTACACATCCCGCAGCGGGTCCACAGCTCCCGCTGACTATACGCCCTGTGAGATTATGAATTAAGGAATGCTGTCCGCTCGTGTATAGCAGAAGCCCACAAACTATCCTGTACCAGTTAGCATTATAGCACTAGTTATCCCCGATGACCTTGTTACGAACTCATTACGTAGGCTTTCACGATGCTACACTTCGCGCCTAGTTGTCTAAGAGATGATGCATCGATGATGTCCTGGGTTTTCGTGATCGAGAAAACTCATTGTATGCGATGAAATCGGGTCGCGCCCTCCCCTTGCCACCGATCGGAGCTGTGGGAAAGAGTGAAGCGCGCATACGGTGACCGGCAACTTGTAGTCTTACCTCCGTTAGTACGAGTTAGTCTATCTGTGGTCATCTGGACCAGCTGTTTGGCCCGCTGATAAGTTAGGATGCGGTAATATGCCGAGGTTCGGGCCGTCTTAGGCTGTTCCTGTCAAGCAGGTGCCGGTGTCCAAACCCGGGCGGGTGACGGCCACGCGGCTACGTGGATATCGGACCCGATGCAGACGGGGCTAGTACGACTCCTGCATAACCCTCACTTTAATCGAGCACTAAGCACCCTCCCATCTTGCTTTTATCGTCCTGCTATCCTGAGGTTGATATCAGGTGAGCTTCGCCGCCGTTTCAATTGCTTGTGTTCAGGACCGGTCATCTTCGGCCTATGAAGGTAGCGGCTTGGGTAGCGGTCAAATTAACCACGCCGTAGAACCCCGGCGGCTAGATCTCTTCATTTGAGCGAAGATGAAAATCTTCCTATTTTTCTTTACGCATATCATTCCTGGTAAGCATTCGAGCATAGTCCTCATGTGATAGAATCGTCACAGAAAGGGGGCATGCCAACATGCCTTCTTGACCATCCATAGGCATGATGATAACAGATCTAGAGGTAGCTGAGAGGCTCGCCGCACTCTCGCCGCCCGTCCTGCTGATTAGTACACATTGTTGATGAAGTAGCTTGAAGTGACAGAAGACATCGAATATCTCGAGAGGTTTGAACCCCACTAGCAGCGCAGGCTGGCCGACCTCCCCTTGCAGAGCAGCCCGACTTCTTTCCTCGAATCGCAAATATTACTAATTGCTTTTGGGAAAACCTTTCCGATGCGTCCGTTATCTCTCGAACTCTATTAGAGCATAATCGTAACACACGCAGCACACCCAATCTCTGCGATAAGTTCTTCCGCTCGTGACTAGTAGAAAGCCCCGGATTACCACTCGAAGGCGGCTTATCTCGAACAACTCGGTCTCGGCCACGGAACACGGTATCTTACTAGTTAGCACACACTCGAGGACCCCGATGTACTACTGGTTCATGCGTTCGATCGCGCGGCTCTCCTTCCACCGAGCCGCCCTGGAATCAAGTTGGATCATCCTGACGACGGTATCCAAGTCTTCGCAGTTGTTGTAGAAGCCGCCCACTTCCCCCTCTCAGACTGCTGAGTCATTTGACGACCTCGAGGCGATTGTCGTAACTTATTCGGCGATGTTGCCGAATCTCATGCCGCCTACAAACACCTCAGCACGGCGAGAATTTTCGTCGCGCACAGGGATTATCATTCGTACTGCACCCTATGCTTAGAGAGCTCGATGACTTGCTCGATGATGTCTAGAACGCGATGCGTGCGTACTGCGACACGCTCTAGCTGTCGCCTAATGGAAATCCCTGAGGCCACTGAAGAAGGCCGAGTAATAGATACGGATGAATAGAGTACCGTGGTGGTATGATGCAGCCTGCAATGCACACGACAACGCAACTCTGGTTCCCTCAGCCCGACTACACCGCCTCCGCTATGCTCGCTTCCGAATCTCCCTCTCGAACCTGGCGACCCGACCACTGAGACGCTCTTATATATGCAATATCTGAACCTGCCGCCCTCAGACGGATTTCATCCTATCCTCATCCGACTCTACACGCCAGGACTCCAAGTTGCGCTTCAAGCACGGTCCAGCGCTTCCACGTCTTCTCCGACTTGGGACCTGTTACAGACGCATACAAAATAGCTCCAATAATATTTCCAGAAAGTCTACTCGTCCCTTTCAAAGCGGGGGAACAGTGGGCTCCGCCACGTGTTTGCAGCAAACCCACCTTGCTTCCGGGATGATGGCCATTGAACGTACATTCGAGCTTATACCGGGGATCTGTTTTCTTAGCCAGAGTTCCGAATGACATGGCGGGAACATCCCAAGCTTAATCCGTGCCTTCTTGAACCCGACAGCAGCAGCAGCGATCCAGAACGATTACTTACCACACACGGTAGAATGGTTCGAGGAAGACTGGTGGTTCACTCCGATGGAGGCCTCTACTGCTTTCGGAGCTTGGCAAACTTCGCACGAACTCTCAGCTTTTCAGCTTGCAAATGACCTTGTCCGCGGAGCATGGGGAGTCGAAGTGTGGTCCTTGGAGGGTTCAAAACGTCCCCATGGCTATTATTTTAGTCGGACGGTTGTCCATTTAGACGATCTCGTGCCTTTTCGCGTAGCCGTGCTCGGCAGCTACTTCTAGGAAGTGGCGGGAGCTTCATGTATCCTGTCTCACGCGACGATGCTGCTACTGTCACCGATTTACTCTATGCAAATTCTGCAGAGGGAACGCACGTTTTCGCAATATCTGTGACCTTCGCACCGGTATTCCAGACCACGACGGGAAGATGTAGCCATCTCAAAGGGCGGAATTTCTTGAGCACCAAGCTAAAAATCAGCTTAGAAAAGCAGGAATATGAGCGCGGCGCTTACTTCGACGGGAAGTCAAATAAGCTAAACGGCTCCATGCTGTTACATGTACTGTCGTCTTTAAACAGTCTGGGCTCTTACGATAAAATAAGCCACCTATCTGTTGCTCGGCGACGCATATACCGACGACTGAATGGAATGAACCGAGGCGATGTTATAGCGATCATCGATCGAATTCGACTGCATTCTCAACCCTCGTGCCACCAGCTGCGTGTCGGAGGCGTAGTCCCAGTCTTGTCGGATCGGACAAGGCACTAATGTTTCCTGACAGGAGTGGGAACTCGGGAGTCCAAGTTCGGCATATTCGACACGACGAGATCCACAAATTAAGTAGATCACCACCAAGTTCGACATGAGCCTTAGGTCGACCTTGCAATAGAGCATCGTCTCTTGCTCTGAAGCGAAAATGAGCAACGTCGACAACGCCGTTTCGCTAGAGTCGGATCCTTTGACAGTGAACCGTCCATTATTAACTGATTGGGTGGCCGAGGCGAGCTCTAAGTCAAGATCAGCCTTCTTCTGGTCCAAGCTAAGCCTTGCATTCAAGGGAGTCTGCATTCCATCTACGGAGCGTGAAACAAAAAAGGGTAGCGATTCGAAGACGTGAGACAGCGATATATCGACCTGGCTTACAAAGAGCGCGTTTTATAGTTTCTCGGCTGTCAGATTGTTCGGATGTCCTGCAAGAACTTGGGATCGACAGAGGTAGAGCGACGTGAACAAGACATAGCGATGGGGCTGTGTAGATTATTAATCCTCTCGTTCATTCAGATTCAGACGTAATTGACACAATCTCTATAGCGGGAGTCAATGCACGGCGTTTGAGCGAGCCATACACCCTATAGGAGGCAAAAACTGTTAACGGTCGAGCGTCAGGTATGGTTTCCGGGAAGTGATGTTCGAAAAACAAGTAAGAGTCAGTCGTCGAGCTTGAACAGCCGTCTCAAGAGCCGTCTTCGGTTATGCGTTTTGCGCAAGTCGAGAACGGTGGGTATGGGCAGCAGCGTCAGAAAAAAGCAAGTCGTGGCCATCGAAAAGGTGAGGTGGTAGTAAGCGGCAAGCCTTGCAGAAGCACGACCACTGGCGTGCGCCATAATTTCAGACCGGCATATCGGCCCGAGTTCCGCGACATTACAGCATACAATATGTTCCTCTCCCAGTGACTTCATTTAGCAACGTTGAAGCGTACATGTAGGCATGCCAGTAAGATGCAGATGTCGGTCAGGCTAAAGAATAAGCTGTGCTTGTTCTCGTTTACCCAAGCATTATGGAACCCGCTAACGGTGAACGAGGACCCCGCTCGGTTTGTTCGCCTAGGTATCCGTCGAGCATAGAACAAATATGATACTATCGAGCTCTCCCCCTGAGGTCGCCGGAAACCCTTCGTCCCTCTACATGCACGGATGTAGCTGGCCAAGGCAAGTGATTGGAGATGAACTCAGAGGCTATCCTCAAGACGATTTCACTATCACGCGGACGGGTGCATGTTTCCTAATTTTGGCATTAAAAAGCGTGGGATGACGGCGGGCGCATACATGCATAGGTCGTGCGGGGATAAAGAGTACAAGGAGAAAGCGGCAGGCAACAGTAAATGAACAATTCCGTAGCATTTACTCGGTGTCGACGACCGTCGTCTCGAGGCCCTGCAGTAGGTGAATGAGAAGAGAAAGATATGTAAGAATAGGCGACGCACCTTGAAGGACAGGACAGGGATGTGAGTTGCGTAGGTGAACAGCTTCTCCTTCGCGCCCTCCTCGTCGTTACGCTTACCTGCGCAGAATGTCAGCACCAATCCAATCCATCCCCAACACCCGTCCTCCGTCCTTCTTCCCTCAACCACTACTACAAGAATGAAGAACTTACGCTCAAGCTTGACACGAATGCGGTGGGGAACGGACTTGATGCCACGAGCCCACAGCGCCTGGTTGAGTTTGGGGTCCAGGCGAACCTCCGTCGTGCCCATTGCCTTTTGAGCGAAGGCCTTGACAGCTTTGATGGCGGTCGGTGCGCGCTTTTTGAAGGAACGTCCATGGACGTGCTTGTGGAGGTGGATCGTGTACTCGCGCGTCACAACATCCTGGAGCGCGGAGCGAGTCTTGCCGCCGGACTACATGACGGAGACATGAGCATGGTTGCGCACGCATCGATCAAGTGTAATAGCACACCTTCTTGGAGGCCTTTCCCTACAGGTTACAGATGAGTCGTGGGGCGATGAGGGATCAGCGTACGTTTTACGTACAGTAACCATATCTTGAGGATGTCGAGCACGACGACGAGGATTCTGGGACTTACATTCGGAATGCGTCGGTTTCCCGCCATCGTTTCGTGCACGTGATTTGACCATGCTCTCGGATCACTGTACAGCTGCATGGCTGTTCCCGGAGCACGTGCAGATATTCACACTGTCACACGTCCCTGTCCCCACACTGTCCCCACCGGCTACATTTCCATACCGTTATCAAACGCTCTTCTAACTTCTCTTGCTAGTGCCCGGATTCGTGAAAAGTTTTCGACGACTTCTGGCGACCCGGGCACAAAATATGTTCAGGATGTGACGCATGGAATGATTCAGGCACAGTTGGCCACGTTCTTAGCGACCGCATCATGATGCTCAAATTTCCGCTCTCATGGACTCCTACATTGTTCAGTCTTAAGCCTACCGCTTTCGCCTGGAAGCTTATACTGCAGTCTACCTATCGTGACGATACGGGCTTACCGGAATGGACAGAGGTGCCTTCTTCTTCAGGTTCAGGAGGAATGCATAGCTTGCGAACAAAAGCTGAATTAGCTTTTGTCCGCCTTGTCCTCAACGAAGCGCCTCCCTTTGTGTTTACGTATGCCGCGAATTTGCCGCCACGTGCGGCCCTCGCCACACTGCCACACTGCCACGTTACTTACGCCTCCCTCCTGCCTGCGCCGAGGCCACTACCTCTTCAAGCAATGGACAACCACCATACCCTCCAGAACGTCATGGCATGCACTGTCACAGATGAATGCTGCAGGGAGGAAGGGACGGCGAGTACCAGCGCGAACACGTGGAGAGGATTGTCCCACGTACCTGACGAAGAACAGACGAACAATGGACCCAGGGCAGTAGCTTAACATACCTCAATAAGTGGCATGCCCTTTGTCCCCTCGATGTATATAAAGAATGCTTAGGGTCGTTCTCTCTTTCCTTGGACAACTCCATCTGTGTTTCGTCCTTTGTGTTCTTCGCCATCTTCGCGCCGCGCCCTTCCTTTCATATCTGCGCTCACTTCTTCACACATCTACAACTTACAATGCGCTTCTTCGCTATCGTCCTCGCCCTTGCCACCTCGGCCTCCGCTTCTATCATGGTCAAGCGCGCTTACCCATGTATGCCCAAAAGACTGCGTACGCCTGTAACAATTCTGACCGACATATGTAGCCTGTGCCAACCCCTGCCTCGTGAACCCCAACCTCGGTGGCTGCTCCAGCGCCTCCGACCTCACTTGCGTCTGCAACTCGAACGTCTTTATCTCTTCCACTAGCCAGTGCTTCAACCAACACTGCTCCGGCGCCGACCTCGACCAAGCCAACCAGACGGCTCAACAGGCGTGCCTCGCCGCCGGTGTTACCCTCACCTCTGCGCCGTCCGGTGCATCTTCTACCCCTGTCCCGTCCGCGACGTCCCCCGCCCCCTCTGCATCAGCGTCCTCGCTCCCGACCTCAGCGTCCGTGAGCAGCGCTCCTGATGCATCGAACACGTACGTTCTTTCTTCAGTCCTGTTACCGCTCAAGCTAACATTCAATAGCGCAACCTCCGGTGCTGGTCGCGCACACAGCGCGAACCTTCTTGTCGGCGGCGCAGTGGTCCTCGGCGCAGTTTTTGCCCTCTAATTGATGCCTTCCCCACTCGAGGTTTTGTAACCTGCCTTCGGCAGCGCTGAAGGCTCCGCCATCCGCACACCTACACCTACACCTACACTCTTCTTTCGTATTCGTTCATTCTTACCTTCCGACTCGTCACATGTGGTATTGTGTCTTCATTCTTGGGATCACTTGTAGCCTTAGTGGATTTGGCTCGTTAGAATCTATACCCGGGTTTGTTTTGGACTTATGGATGGGTGGGACATCAAAGACACAGGCAAGCGTCAGTGATGCGCGGTCAACAAGCTGGTTGCGAACTTGATGACAGCACAGTGCAGATTCTGACCGCGCGTTACCGGCAAGCGCGCCTTAGTCCGTGAGCAGGAAGTTCAGCAAGTTCAACATGTCATGTGACTGGGATGCTAGCACGAATGTAGTTCTTCGTTTCGGTTGGCTCGCCTGGGTTTTAGGTCCTCCGAACTGGGCTTGTCCTTGTGGGGCAGATGAGCAGTAGACAACTTGAATCTCCAGTGAATGGATAATCCAATGCTATGGGAAATGAGACAATAGCCTTAGCCTGAGTAGGGAACTCTCGCTGGCAGTCTATGCAGCTCAGATCACAGGACTCAAGAGAGATGCTTTCCTGCGAGATGGAGAGTGATTTCAGATGAATCTTGATAAATGAAAAGCTATAGACTTGCAGAGTTGTCTACAACAGATCCGTCGCCGCGTACCCCAGGTAGATTGGCGATAGTACGCTTCATTATTGCATACCTCGCGCTGCTTCAAGTTTAAATACATGCTTGACAAAGAATACGGTCTCCTATGTACTATCAGTGTGGAAGTCAGTAGTGTGCGCACGGAGAATTATGTTGACTGATGCGGCGCGGCATGCCGAATCGCAACCGTACGCCCGTCGATCGTCGTCGGGAGCGGATTCGCCAACGTCGGATCCGCTAATTTAGTCGAAGCGCAATGGCGTGTGCTTACTAGAGGCAGAGTATAAATTGGCTCGGAAGGAGGAGGTGGCCGAGAAGAAAGGGTATTGATCCGTATTGAAGGACACTTGCAAACTCGATATGGCCGGTGGCTCCGTGGAATGGGGGCACGAATGGGACCTCGCCTGATGCGTATACGTACTGTGATCTGACGAACTTCAAAATGAGAAGGGATGAAGCAAATCAGACGGGCTCGTGGGTTGCACTGCAAGCTTAACGGACTGTGAGCAGACGATAAGTTGAGATGTCAAGGACTGCAGGCTGAGATAGTCGTACCTGATTTCCCTGGTGAGTAACTGGAATGTAAGAGAACACACCGAATACTACGAGTAAATATTCACGGTGTATTAAAGGTCTCAGGGTTGTAGTGTGATAACAATGGAGACTAGGCTAGGTATAGAATGACAGGTGGAAGATATCCGACAGGGTACGAGTATGACATAGATCCGAGTCCAGGTGAGATAGGAGAGTTCATGGCGAACACGGTCGACAGCCGTCCGGAAGCCGATGTGATATTTTGCTCCGGTTGTTAATTCGACTCTTCGCGCGTTCCAGATGTACGGGAAGAAGCATAAGGGAGGACGAGCTCTGAGCGGGCGCACATTAAGGCAGGAGCGATCAGTACACGCCACGGTACTGTCACGAGTGTGTGCCAGTTGGTGACATTGGAGCGTGACAATCACGTGGCGAAGCGAGTGCTGCAGACGCACCAATGTCACGCTTCCATCCCATCCATTTATTTACCGCACGCCCGTCCCGTACGTTTTTACAGTCCCCGCTTCCCCTCATTGCCCATGACTTCAACACTATGGACAACAAGCAGAAGACGTAAGTCGAATAGTGCTCACCGCCTATCTGTAACCCCATCTGTCCTCTAGACTCGAGGCGCTCGAGACATTTGTTCAAACCCAGAGATCCCTTCTTGCTCGTACCCAGGAGGACATCGGCCGGCTGAATGAGCTCAGAGCCCAGGCTGAAAACTCTGAATCTCTCTTGGAGAACCTTCATGTCGAGGTGTGTTTACCCCAGCTACTCAAACTGCTGTTTACATTTCTTCCCTCCTTAGCTCGCCGACACCGCAATTGCTCGCCTAGATGAGACTCCCGGTGTCGCCGCTGATATACAGCAAGAGATAGACTGGTCTCTTTTCAAGGGCCATGGCATGTATTTTGCCTTCCGCTGCTTTTGCTGTCTCATAACACTTTTGCAGATCCGGTCGGTCTCCGTACGCTCGCACTTGACGCAACTGCAGTCCAAAAGACCCGCATGCAACCTGGCACGAAACAGCACTCCCCACTGTCACCCCTGCAGCAGTTCGTTAAAGATCATCGTGCGATAATACTTGACCCCTTTATCGCAAATTTCGTCCCTCCGTCTGAGGACGAGGGGTCAGAGGATGAAGTTGCGCCAGAGCAAGCGCGCAAAGATCGTGCGCGTGCACAAATTCGCGCTCTGCGTCACCGACGCATTGGCGAGGGGGGGCTGACGTTGCCGACTGGCTGTGAGGGAGTGTATGTTCGCCGTGACACAGTAGATGAGAGTGCCGACGTCGATATGGACATGGACGAGCAGCCCCCACCTCCGCCTGTAGCTCTGGAGCCCATGACTATTGACACCTCCGTCCCTGCCCGACTTTCGCGCACTCGATCAAAATCCGCACCGTCATCTTGGGCTACAGCCCCGAAGGCGAAGCGTCCGCCGCTGTCGCCCCCAGCAGCCCACCCCAACATAGAGGCGGATGGTGTAACACAGCCTTCCAAGGCTTCCCGCCACTCGAAGCAGTCCGAGACTTACAAGCAAGCATGGTCGATGTCCGAGCAGCACTTGCTCGAACGTCTGCTGGTGGAGATTCCGGACGGCGAAAAAAACCGGTATGTATCATCGTCCCGTTTCTGAAGAAGTGGATTGCAGTGACTAAATCGCCGGACAGGTGGGCGAAGATATCGCGTGCGATGCACGGCCGGCGGACACCGCGGCAAGTCGCGAGCCGCGTGCAGAAATATTTCGAGAAGTTGAAGCGATTTGGGGTCGACATTGCGAATGGGGGAGGGTCCTCTGCGACAGCAGATGGGTGACCGCTGTAACATCTTCTCACCGTACCGTTAGCAGACTATGTCTGGGGCAAATTTTCCCGAGAAAAGCTGTACATAATGCTCCGATTGTCTAGCTGTCATCCGCCAGCGCATCGAAATGCCATGTGACTTTCGTCACGACGACTTCAAGCACCTCGCGTGTCTGCCGTTCCTTCGAATAAGCTCTTCACACCGTCCCACGCGTTTGAGGTATCCGACAGCGCATCCGCCCGCCGTTCTGCCGCCGCCCACTTTCCTTCCTTCTCTCTCTCATTTTCTACGTTCCTATAGTACGATGGCTACCGGCGGAAAATTCGACCCGAACAAGGCCCAGAACCACCAGGATGTGCGTCGTGCGCGTGCCGGTATACTCCCGCTGACTTCCACTCTCAGATCGAGAAACAGTGTGTCGTGAGAGCGAGACAGGTGGCCCAGTTGCTAACCAAAGGCCAGGTTTGCCGTAAAGGCTGTTGAGCATGCGCAAGTGCGTTTCACGCCAATTGCACTGCCCGACGAACTGACCGCTGCCTGCCTCCAGACATACTGGAACCTTCTTGAAAAAGTGCAACCGAGGGAGCTCAAGCTCACTGCGTGCGTCACTCCTACTTTCGCTTGTGTAATCCACAGTAATCACCAACCACACACCGCTGTTGTCTCCTTGGTCAACTTCACCGTCACTGCATGTCCTGCCATCACGTGCTCTTATTTGCCTGCTTGATTAACTGGTGTAGCTACGACGACGAGATCTTTGAGCATGCAAAGCGCGACTTTCCGGAGCTGTTTGCGGACGGGCACGAGAAGTTGATTCGAATTGATGAGGACTGGACGAAGAGCAAGGAAGGCAAGGAGCGCTGGCGCAATTACATGGCCGAGTGCGTGTGCACTTTCCTCTGGCATCCTAATTTGAGCCGTGCTGAACAGACCGTACTTCAGATATGAGAAGAAGATTAAAGACTACAATTTCGGCTCGCTCATTCGCACAGACTCCGAGAAGGAATACTCTGAGAAGAACACTATCTTCGGTGCGCCCTCCTCTCGCTCCTGCTTGGTTGATCTCGATATTCAACGGATGCTGTCTCGGCAGTCATGCGTATGCAATTTTATGTGTACGAGGTGCGTGTATTAGCTTCCATCACGCCACCGACAGTGGGTCTCTTACTACATCGTCTCGTCCAACCAGATCGCGCGCAACCGTCTCGGACTGAACGACAAGGCTCACGAGTTTGCCGCCGAGGAGGCACGCAAGGAGGCAGAAGAGAAAGCAAAGCGGAAGGCCGCGAAGAAAGCCGTGTCCTAACCGCCATGCTGCTCTACCAGCGGGAGGGAAAAGGAAGCAGGTCACTGTTGCCGTCGCTTGTATGTGTATTTTTATGAAAGGTAGTCCGTATCGCCGGATGAGCGGTTTTGCTCTCCCCTTGAACCGATCATTTTGTGGGCGTCAGCGCGCGGTAGTCTGAAGCAGAAGGTGTGCTACGCACAGCACGGACACTTAGTGCAGTCTCTATCCAACCCTCGCCGCAATCACAGCCACTTCGACTGCTTGGTATTGAACATTACGCCGTTGCACAACGAACTTTTTGCAGCTTGCTGGAGCGTTGATGTACTCAAGACACCTATTTCGCATCCCTGGAGGCACTATTATGCCGCGAGTAGCAGCATACTTCAGCTTCCTTATGTACGTCGACAGGCCTGCATTGGAGCGATTCTGGTCACCGGTGCTTCATTGTCCAACAACTTGGAATGAGCGCATTTTCGCCCTAGGACACCTACTCCAAAGGGCCTCGACGCTAATAAATTAGACGGTCAAAATTGCTCTATTACATGGTTGAGCTGTCGTTGGCCGGCGTAGAGTGCGACGTTTGTTCTGACTCATTGGTGGCGAACGTGTGGCCATGCGCCCCAGCCTGGCGCGAGATAGGTGCCCGTATCGGTCGATTTGTTGCCGTGGCAAGCCAACGCCCCTAGCCTGCCGATGTGTAAGTTACTTGCTTTACCACGGTCGATGGTTGGCTGATACGACTCCTGGAAACGGACGAACATGCACACATAAGCTCCGTCTTCGGGCGGGATGACTGCAAGGATGCTTGCCTTTCTCCCACCACGAAGCAGATGTGATATGGCACGCTAGAGGGCTCCTGATGCGCTTTACCGGCTGAGTCGAAGTCGATGCAAGATTAGGCTAACATGAGCACAGAGAACAGCTATTATCGGCTTCTACTGCTCAACACTAATTCGAATAATATCATGCCGCGCAGTGGTACGCGTCCGTCTGCGACTAGCCATCCTCACTACGCGCTTGACAACTCCTTGTGGTGCTCGTAGCTTAAGTATGGTAGAAGTAGAGTCGCCCATTGGCTCGTGCCAGAGGAAATTGCAACTGACTGTGCAGGAACAAGGCGTAACAACGCCCGCTAGCTAGCATGCCGATCGTAGTCGGTTGAGAAATGAGAGCCTATTGGCTCAAAATTGCCATTTTACAGGTAGTAGCTGGGAAATTGGAGTGATGTATCTCGATAGATCTTGCAAGGTGAAATCTCTGGCCCATCACGACCCCTTCTCCAAGAAGGCTGAGCCCCTTTCTGTGTCCTGCATCCGTACCAGGGCGTTCCATGGGCGTCTCCTACTAGTCGGCCACATTGCTAGAACATGTCGTTGGTCGCCTACTCACGAAGACCGTGGACACACCTCTTCCCAGCGCTCGAAAGAAGTTGGTATACACTTCTATCGCAGAGGCTCGATCCGTCCATGAATAGTATCCGCGAACTTCAAGCGGCTATGTGGCGGCGCCTGGGTCCCCGTCGGGCGGTGATACACCTGTGCGCTGACTGCCAGCAAGGGTTTCGCCAGCGCTCGTCCTTGCCGGTGTCCAATGAGCGATCGCGCACGGAGCAGCAACGACGAAATGAGTAGAGTCCACCAAGCCGCGAAAATTAGACTAAGCTTGTGCTCGGCTAAGTGGTGCACTAGTAGCCAACTGCCATCTCCCGACTACAGGCCCCTTCAACCTGTGATAACATTCAGTAAGGAGTGAGAACGAGACTTCAAAGAAATTCCGGCCATCCAGGGTCCTTCTAGCACACATGGACCCTTCACAAAGCAACCATTAGGGCAGGGCACCCATTGAGATAAAAAGCAGAGAGCCTTGTAGGTCCACTACTATCAGGATGGGCACTTGGTCACAGAGAACAGCTTCATTATGTCACTCGTGTCAGCGCCAGTTAAGCAACAGAAAAGGAGATGTACGACCGCATTTCCTTTCCAGAGACGAGATCGCAACTTTCTCCTGATATAACCTGCCGGATGCGAACAAGGCATCGCCTGCGCAGAAAAGCTAGTCCTTGGGCTGTCCTCGTCTAAGTGGGAGGTTCTCCTCCATAGAGCCTGATAATTGACTAAAAATGGAAGTGGATTCTTTGGATTCTTGGCGCAAGCATAGAACTAACTCCCTCTTTCGGACATGTTGTATAGACGTTCGGACCAAGCTACTGTCATTCGGCTCGGGGCAGCAGCGCGACAACTGTCTCTGGACGGGCGGTAGCTTGAGCAGACAAAGGCGCGCGGCGCAGGCGGGGCGCTAGCAGCGTCCGACGCCCGAGAGGCCCTACATCGACGATCTTATTTGAGCAAACGAGAGAGCAATTAACCAGGATGGGCTCTGCGGGCGATGAACTGTGGTTGACGTCATTCAACCGGTGGGTCTAGGTTCTATGCGGGGTTGAGGTGGCAGGCAAGAAAGCGAGCGTCCAATCGTTCATCAGCAGGAGCATGAGCCGAAAGCCAACGGGACGTCAGAAACAGGCGCAGCTGGTGGGCGGCTACACGGTGGTTGTTTCCAGGAGCCGTGGAAGCGGCTAAGCGAAAGTGTATAGCCAGTGCAAGTGACCCATCGCAAACTCCGAGGCGCGGTAGCGTGCTGAACGCGTCTCGGAAGCCTCGGGCGTGCTCAACATCAAGCCTGGGCGTCACCCGACTCCGCGCGCTCGGTCTGTAATCATCTGTCGCGTGATGTGCGAGCTCAGTATCTCCCTGCGCCGCATCGAGGACACGCACTCGGAGCGGCTGAAATAGATTCTGAAGATAAGCGAATGACTTGGTAGACGCAGGCGAGTGTTGCCCGATGAGTCGGAGAGTTTTGGAGTCCAATGGACGCACAGACACCCAGTTCTGCCAATCAAGGTCGGTCTTTGAAGGCGCTACGCTGGTTGGCTGCTAGGGCGCAGCGTTGGTTGGCTACGAAGGCAGAGCAGCGTAGGGCCCGCGAATGAAACAGCGTGCCACGATCAGACACACGAGCGGGGACACGAACCGAGCGCCAGGCGCGACGGGTGAAATGAGTAACAGTCCGCAAGCAGAGCTGTCCTTTCCAGTCCAGCCAGGTCGCCGCTGACGGCGCTAAGCGACCTCCGGCGCATTTTGACCACACATCCCGCACGGAGCACAGTTGTGTACTGAGAGAAAACGAACTTTATTGGACGGCAGGATGCGTGCCGGATGTACTTCGTGCCCTAGTATGTCGGTGGCGCTATACTAGACCTCACCAGGAAGTAGTCGCGTATAGCAGCTTTTCTCTAAACGGGAGAACGCGAGATTTTATCCTCATCGAATCTGCCAGTCCCTTGCGAGAGGCACGCAGTGAGAGCCTCCCAGTCTTTGTGCGTCAATGCCTGAGAACTAGCTCAAGCCCAGTTTGACCAATGGGATCCCACCAACGGGAGGTATAACTGTTTAGCACAATTTTTGGTAATTTAAACATGTTAGCTTACGACTGTGCCGATGACAACGGCTTTCAGCTCGAAAGCGGCCTATTATCAGGAGGGATTAGATCGGTATGGCTGAAAACCCGAGGAGAGCGAAGAGCATAGAAATTCCAGCGTTGTCGCGAACGAGCTTCACAAGGCTAAGCAATAAAGAAGGATGCTCATTAGTTACAGTAGCGTCCCGGTAGATAGTCGGGTGTGGAGCGTCGGTCACATTGCCGCAGCTCTCCAAGGCGCCCTACAAGCGCTACGGCGCAAGATGTATCGGTCGACGTCAATTTCAGTCAAGGGAAAGGGAAAGCAGACTGGAATCAGCCCTTAACTTTGACTGCGTGAGCACGCATGTATGGAATATAGACGACATGTCAAACCGTGCGAGGGACGTGCGCCTGCGAAGACTGGCTGCGTGTTCAGACTCTGCTTCCAACGATGGAGTGTGTGGGCCATGTGTGCAACCGGTAACTGTTACAGTCCTGATGCACGTTCTCGAGAAGCGTGAGGAAAGCAGGTGGTATGAGCGCCAACGATACTGAAGGCTTTGAGTGGGCTCACCCTGCGATAACTGCAATATTTCCGAATGACGGTCTTGATATGGCGGTCTTGATATGAGCAAGCCAGTGTTAATGGGAACAACCGTTGAGAACGAGGGATGCTTGGAGCACGTCTGTATGCACCGCAGAGGTCCATTCCGTGTGTTACAGGAGCCCGAGATCCTGGCTTCCATTGGCGTCCTTTCGTGAACTTGTATTGTGTCGACTAAGAAAGCCTCCAATTATATTGCACCGGAAGCTAGCAAAGGTCGGACGCTCTACAGCGACGGCGCCAAGTACTCGAGGATGCAGAGCCGAAAGCATGCATAAGCGAGGTTGATTGATGGCGAGAGATGGGAAAGTTCACGGAGTAGAGAAGGCAATCTACGCGTATAAGCGCGCGCGCCGGCGAAGGGGTGGGAGGAAAGTCATTCTAGATATGAGCAAAAGTTAGACTGTATGCGGGTGTATGCTGGGGCAAGGAAGACCCGCGCTGTAGAAAGGTGATCTATCTCGACCCCGACAGCCACCATCAGACCACAAAGCGAAGGTTCCTCACACGACTCTCATGAGAGAGATGCTCTCATGACTATCCAACACCATCGCGGTTGTAGCCGACAGGCGCAGGCGTGATATGTGGACATATGCTGTTACAGGACAACCCAGCCACACGTCAATCCGACATCTCACGATCAAAATGCTGGATAGGGATTTAGGCCTTCCCCGGTACTTTGCGGACCCGTGGAAGGTCGGCTCTTCCGACCCCGGCCCATGGACGACGGGAACCAGGACGGCGGGTAGAGGATGCCGGAAGTAAGCCTAGGCATACCCTAGGGAAGATTTGCCGTAAGAAATTGAGACCGCTTGCAGGAACTCGAGAGGAAGAAAGGGAGGAAAGCATGTGCTAGTGACCAAAGTAAGGCGCGTTCCTGTGCCCAGGAGAACAGGACTCGGACGCCATACCGAAGTTTGGGCTGATGCCGTGAGGGCGACAAACATGATGGGGTACTGTTGCTCAGGCTTGGATAGGCGCTCAAGAACTCTAGAGGGAGGTTGTTTGTGACATTCGATGATGACACGGGTCGACGATTGTCCAGCGCGCAGAGCAGGAAGATGATGATGGTCAGGTTAATGTTGACTCCGGCGCCAATGCCAAGCTGGCTAAGCCAAGCCGACCCCAAAACGCGCTTGTCACAGCTTCACGTGCGCGTGACGGAGCGTGTAACGTGACTTGTTGGCAAGGAATAGGCACACGACGCGTTGACCAAGACTACGACAAGCCCCCTGTCTTCTCTCCACTATGGATGACGACGTGATCTCTATCCACTCTGAAGATGAAGGCTACGAACACCGCTACAACGATCGAAGGGCCATCCTCGGTCCCGCCATACAGAACGTCGTCGATGCCCTTGGTGGATACGAGGGAGGAGTCTACCGGATGGGCGACGAGGCTTACGGGTGTTTGAAGGATCTGAAGAAATACTGGAGGAAGGATGACACAGACGACGATCGCACGGTTGCACGCATATTTTGGGAGTCGCGTGTTCTGCCCAATGACCTTGTACCTATCCTGCTCGAGACGGCCGGCAAAGGTCATCTAGACGACAAGCGCGCTATTGCCTGCATCGACCTCGTAACTGCGATGACTTGGCCAATCGATCTTGCGGTGGAACTCAAAGAGCTGGACGACGAGGCTGACCGTGGCGCGGACTACACAAAACTCCTGCAGAGTCATCTTTACTACAAGGCCGCCCTGCTCCGGCCTCACGTTCTGGAGTCTCTCTTCAATGTCATGCTCTATCACCTGTCCAAAGGGGCCCACAGCCGAACGGAACGTGATATACAGATCATGAACGTTATCCTCCACCTCATTCGCAATCTCGCCTTCATCCGTGACCCGCCCTCCAACATCCATCTGAGCTCGGATAGAGCCGATCTCGCCAACATGCAGAACGATCTCATCCGCATCCTTCACGAGACCCAGTTTCTTGAGCTTATCCTCACTATTGCTTCCAATTCTGCCACCGATGCCACTTTTAATGCTTGGAACGTCCTCGTGCTTGACATACTCTATCTGCTCTTCAGGGGCGTAAGACCCGAGAGCCTGGTCTTGGAGCAAGCACTGGTGTGCACTCATCCATCGCTGCTGAATGATTCCATCTGACCCGCCCCACCTCAGCAATCGCAGCGCAACCTGCGCCAACTGCTGTCGATCGAAGATAAGCGCCGCCGGGATTTCAACCGGAACGCTCCTTCCCGCCACTCACGCTTTGGGACGACCATCACGGTTACCATTAACCCAAAGAAACAGCTACCACCTCCCGCCCCAGAAGGTGACGAAGCCGCTCCGACAAACTCCTCTGTACCATCTTCACGGGGCCTCGTCGTCCACAAGCAAGGCGCAATCAGCAAGGAGGCTGGCGTGCTCATCGACCTCACAAAGAAGCAGCGGAAGCATAAGATTCAAAAAGCCGACGAGCTGTCCCGCGAACAGAACCTATCGTTGGACGCACGCGAGCGCCTGCAAGCATTCGCGCGAGGTTTTATCGAGTCCTGCTTCAACCGTTAGTCCACTCCTGCTGCTCCAATTACTGAATAGGCACCGACTGCGGTCCAGCGTTCCTCGCATCGCTATTGAAGGATATCAGATCGGAGCGCCCGAAGATCGCAGAGAAAGACCATGTTCGGCTGCTATTCGTCGCCAAGTGGTTCCTCGAATTCTTCCTCGCCCTACGCACGAAGCAAACGCAGGTCGGCATTGAGAATCTGTGGGACTTCGGATTGGTGAGCACTGTCGTCGAGCGCAGTTGGATCATCTGGGTGCTTAAGCGCATGAACGGCGCGCAAGAAGAGAAGGTCAGCTGTCCACATGCCTCATCAGACTGAGATGAGACTGAGCCGTAAGCGCGTAGCCGAAAGCCTGGACGGAGCTGCAGGCGGCCATAGAATGCCTCACGCAACTGCTCGCGCTTATTGATGCGCTCGCATCCACACCCACCGATGCGGCGGCTCCCACGGGCGCGACAGACCTCGCAGACGCAGCGGAACTGCTGCAGTCACAGTTGATCTACAATGGTCAGATCCTCGATGCCGCGGTCGACGGATTGCTAGCATACAGGCCGGGTACGCAGGCGCTCGCGTTCCTCGACGCGGCAGTGCGGCTCGCATACGCTCTGATGCGGATGCTGGAGCGCTGGTCCAAGTCACGTGGCGACGGGACATACGTGCGCAAGCGACATGCACGGCGGCGCAAGCGCGCCACGGCAGGAGAGGACGGCGTGCCCGATCACGAGGAAGAAGAGTATGAACGCGAGCGCGAGGCAGGGGTCGAGGAGAGCATCTTCTCATTCGAGGCGTACGAGATGGTTGGTGCTCGTGCTGCCGGCTGGCGCGGACCGTGCTAATATGCACGCAGAAATTCGCGCACCCGAGTGTTACGGCGTCGCTCCTGGCCTATCTTTCACGATACACAGAGTTCACCACACCCGAGCCGATGAAGCGTATCGTCAGCTTATTACACCGACAGGCCGTGCGCGCCAAGGCGGAAGGGCTCTTCTTCCAGGTGTCGACGCTAACCCTCTTCAAGGCGATCCTCGCCGACCGCGCGTCACTCCCGCGCGAGCAGGCGTACGCGGATCTTGTGCACCTTATCAAGTACATTCTGCGTCAATTCTTCAAGGCGGTCGAGGAGGATAGCATGGTGCTCGTTGAGGCATTCTTCCCGACGAATCGTGGACGCTGGAAGCGCTTATCGTCGTGGGAGCCGCCGCGCGCACTTGAGCGGGACGTCGAGGACACGCGCTTCCCGCCGGACGTACAGGTCAAGAAGGGTCACAGCTGGAGCGAGGAGGTCGGGATTGCCATGGCTGCGCTGGCTGGGGCTGGCAAAGCGGACCTGATCGAGTGGACGAAGGATGTACGTGCTCTGAGTCGCTACCGTTGCTGTCCTTGGCAGCCCTGACAATTGCTGCGCAGATCCTCGAGTTCGTTGTGCGTCAACGCAAGCGAATCATCGAAGAGACCGACGGGCCGAAAAAGCTCCTAACAGCAGAGGACGCTGAGGGCGATGAGGACGAGGAGCTCCGACGACGCGTACTCACCGACGGCCCGTCCGCGGAAGCGCAGGCACAGATCAATGATTACCGTGCGTGCGCTTCTTCCTAACGGACGTGCTTCGTCTCAAGTCGGCATAGTGATTCCGTACGTGAGTGACGAACAAGCTTTGGCAGCGACTCGCGAGCCATATCTTAAGCTCCTCTTCCGCCTTATGCACTTTGCTATTCAAGACGAGAGTACGAGGGTTTCTCCTGATCGTTGTTGCCTCGATGCCAATTTTGCAATAGATTCGGATGAACTCGACTGGTACATCCCTGCAGGCCTAAGCGTGGAAACGCTGCAGCAGTCTCTGCGCGTTATCCAGCAGTATCAGGCCGAGCCTTTCAATCTCAACGGCGCGCCCGTCTCGTCACTTCTCAGTAAAAAGCCGCGCCGTCGCGTCCGCCGCCGCTTGCCATCGCACTCCAGCTCCGGCAATGACGACGACAGCGACGCGGAGATGCGCACGCGGCGGAAGGCGCGCTCGAAGAAAGAGGAAAAGCAGTACAAGTCCGCGCAGTTCGTCGAGGACAGTGATGCTGAGTTCGAGGACGACAAGGACGCGTTCTTCGCGCGCGAAGCGGCGCTGCGCGTGCGCACGGACGCGCTCGCGAAGGAGTCGGCGTCAGGCAGCGGTACGATGCGCAAGACGGGCACCAAGAAACGCGTGCGAGGGGATGAGGGCGGCCGCGGGCGCAAGCGCCTGCGCGCGGGTGGCGGGCTGCTCGACAGCGATTCGGAGGCAGAAGCTGGCGCCGCGCCGGAAACGGACGAGGACTCAGACGCAGAAGCTGACGCCGCGGACGAGCCCCGGGCTGGGGCCGGGGTTGTGCCAGCGGCAGTGGGGCCGGCTCGTCCCCGCCCACGGCCGGTTGCCCGCCGCACCCGGTCGCACCCCATGAGTGTAGATGCAGCAGCTGCGCCGTCTGCCGTCGCGCTTGTGGCGTCGCCGCGGACCTCGAGCGCCTCGCCGCGACGTTCAGATGCAGAAGTAGAAAGACAGGATAACGAAGATCCACTGGATGCAGCAGCAAGGCGGCCGCGCCGGCACCGGAGGGTGGTGTCGGACGAGGAAGAATCGGAGTGAGCGGCGCGGGCGCCTATGCGGAACCAGTTGGGGGCGCGACGATCACACGCAATACAATATTGTAGCTCGCAGTCAGGTAGTAGTCCAATTGTACATGATAGATTCGGACATTTCAATTGGTGTCGCTCGCTGCATACTAGGAGGAACGAACAGGAGAATGGCTTGACACCGGTGCTAATCTTCGGGTTTCAACCGTACACCGGCGAGCGGACGGCGTGCTGGTGGGTCCTCCGCAATACCAGAGCGTCGAGCGCTATACAAGGGTCGAGCATGGCGCTGCGTGCGGGAACGTCTGGCGCTAGACGTCGCACGCGCCGCCAAGGCTGAGCGCCAGATAGCGTGGTGCGGGGCGAGCGGAACAGCGGGAGCGGCGCTGCGGATCACGGAGCGCGCCCTGTTCAGGAGGGGGCTAAGTAGGGGCGTGCGCAGGCTATACAGGAACAGCGTGAGCACACGCATAGGTATTGGCTCCTTCGCCCCGTTCTAGTCATGACGAACCGGGCACGCAGCTACGAGACGCGTCCGAGGCCCTCCCATCCAGCCACACATCTCTCGTGCGGCAGCGGCGCACGGACTGAATGGAGGCACGGGTATCTCCTTCCAGCGCATCTGTATCTGGATATGAGGGTGTGGGTAGCCAAGGGTTGCAGCGCGCGATTCGACTTATCATAGACGCGCGCGATGACGGCTGACGGACGCTGAAGATCTATAGTAGAAGGGGGGAGGTGTCGTATACAGTCCCTTCGTTGAGGCGAACAAGAGCTGAAAGGGCAGGTCAGATAGCCGCTCGGCCGACAGGCGCCCGCGTGCGGACGGCCACATTGGTTGCTCGGACGAGGACGGGCGGGAGACGGCACGCGCCCGCGCCGCGCCTCTGGTCTAGGCCAGCGCGGGGCGCGAGACCGAGACGGGCAGCGGCTTCGCACGCGGCCCATAATCCCGTTCGACTGCGGCTGCTTCTGGCGGGCTCAAGGGCGCGCTCTTCTGAATCGCCTGCACTCTCAGCATTAATCCTCTTCCATGTACACCACGCCGACCGACGCGCTTCGGCCGACATCCGCCGCGGACGATCGAGCGGCGGGGGCGGCGCGCCGCGCAGGCGTGCACACTAGCGGCCGGGCTGCAAGCGCAAGGCCACCCGGGGAGATAAAGCGGATTTGTGCTGCACGCGCGCACCGCGTATCGCACATGCGCTGCGGACGCGAGGCTTTCGTGTGGCTACGCGAATGCGAATGACGCTTCTTGATTCTTGAAGGAGAATCTTCTTTCGGGCCAAAGGGGACACAAAGGAGGTTGAATGATCAAAGGGGTCGACGTCGGCGCCCGTACAAGGCTGAACGGGCTCACAGGAGCGGGTACAATGCTACCGGGAATATGAGGCTGGAGATGGAGTCCAGCCGGGGAAGGGGGAAATGAAAAAGATGATTGGCCAGGCAAGCGAGCACAGATCGTGCACATCCAGGGCGTGAATGCCGAAGGGATTGCCGAGACAGAAAGGGCGAGGGTTGGGCGACGAAGTTGAATAGGATGGGCGGGAAAAGGTGGCCGATCCCTATCGGCGTTGGCCGGGGTCAATATTTGCGACTGTAGACTTCATTTCCCTCGCCTATCGAACGAACGGACGGGAGGCTGGCGACGGCGCTCGGACGGGTGAGAACGTCGGACGACCCCGTCGACGTCACAAGGATGGGGAGGAGAAGCGCGCGTCAGAAGTGGCCAGGGGCCGGGACGCCGGATAGCGGAGATGGCCGACAGAGAAGCGGGCATGGCGCGCGAGGCGCTGGGATCGGAAGGACGGGATCTCAGGCCTCTGACGGGTTTAAGTAGACGCGACGCGATCGCCAAACGTTCCCTCAGCTCATCCGAGGTCCTCTTCATTTCTCCTCCTTCTCATCCATGGTCCGCTCGTCCTCCTCTTCCACCCCTCCTCCGCTGTCTATGCCTATGCAACAACAGCTGGACAGTAAACCTCCTGAGCGTGAGCGTTCTCGTAATGCCAAGGCGCAGGCCCGCCACCGTGCGAAGCGCAAGGCTTACATCGAGCAGGTAACCTGCTGCTCTCTTGGCCCAACGTCACTTCCGAGACATTGAACGGCATATTTTATCTAGCTCGAGCAGACCGTCACAAAACTCCAGACCGCTCTTGCCCTCTCACCAGAACAGGTTGCGGCTCTGCCTCCGCCGTCGGCCCGCATCCGCCAGCTTGAGCACGAGAATGCCACACTGCGCGCAGAGAACGATGACCTCCGTCGGCAATATCACACGATACAGACGTCGCACATTTCTTTCCAGCCAACCCATCCGTCTCACCACTCCCTCTCCCGCCGCGCCTCCAACGACACACACTTTGACCTCAGCCGCCGCGAGCCGCCACCAACGTATATGGCATCGGACGACTACCCCAAGCAGCTCAAAAGGAGACGCTCCTCGCCGGAAGAGCCTTACCTGGTTTGATTTATCTGTTGGTGCACGTCTGCACAACTGTTTGACGAATGTTCCACAGAGTCCAGACCAGACGCCCAGCCCGCCCGCGACCGGGTACGCGCGCGCCCCGCCACACTATGCTACACCGCCTTACCTTGCAACACCTGCGACAACTACGAATACGTCCCCGTCCGTACCTTCTGCACCGACGCCTAGCTCGCTGCTCTCTGCGTACGCGCTCCCGCCACCCGCCACGCACCATGGGCACCACGGGCACCATGGTGCCCCCACTCCTTACTCGGCAAGTCCCCGCGCGCATTACTTGCCGCGCTTTTGCGAGAGCTTCGGATCCTAGTAATGTTCTGTGCAGCAGCCCTCGCCGACCGCCACCTATGATTCGCTCGCAACACAACAAACACAAGCACCGAGATACACCACGACAACGTACGAGAGCGTCAAAATCGAGGACGACGGGACCTCGTACCTTGTGCGTCGCCTTTTCTCCTGCACGCGTCGCGGTTGGGGAGCTGACCCTGCATAGTCGCCTACGACAACGGGTTATTTTGGGCAGGCTGAGATGGGTTGGGGCGCTCACCACGCACAAGCTCATCAGACGGCATACGTCGAGCGGCATTGAGTCCGCCGCCTGTCGCTCGCTTGTCTGCCACTACCCCCTACTCTTTCATTCGCCTCCCCCCGTTGTCGCCTCTCCCGTCCTTCGTCTCATGTCTACTTATTTGCGTGAGCTGTACGAACGAACGGTGATGCTGTACCAACACCCTCTGCGCCGCCTCCTCTCACTCCTCACCTCTTTCCTTGCTACCTTATTCGTTGCTCTTTGCTCGTCGCTGTTCGCTTGTTCTTATCATTTGTCATATCCCCTGCGTTATATCTCCTTCGGTCGATGAGTAGACGTTCTCTTGTCCCCACGTGCGTGCCTGTCGTGACGTCCCCGCGTCCGAAGACGGTAAGTGCGCCCCGCAGGCGGGAGGGTTCTGTTCCATGCCTGCGTGCTGATCGTCGGCGCGCCATCAGTGGCCGTGGCACTAGAATATATGTCCCCGTCCGGGCTTTTTTGTAGTCGTGCATCGTTTATTTAGGCTCTTCCGATGCACAGTCCGCATGACCACGCGCGTGCGGGGCCATACTCTATAGGTCTCTAATATCCCTCCACCTGTCGACTATCGCTTGCGCCGTCGCGGTGTCGGCTCGCCGCGCGACGCTCCGCTTACCCCATCTTCCCCGTCCCGCTCCTCCCCTCTCGCGTATCCCAGAAGTCGCCGAACGTCGCTGCTCCACCACCTGTGATACGCGTGCACGCAGCACCTGATGGATTGTGCCTCGCCTGCGGCGACGCGCGCCGGCGCCCGGCTCAGCTCTGCGCGTTTTCAATCACCATGACACCTGGAGCAGAGTGCGCTCCGGGGCGCGGCGGATGCTCCTCTACTGTATGGCCTGCACCATGCCCTCGCCTGCGGCACATCGTACGGGCAAGCGCTGTGCTCGAACACACTGCGGCGCGTCCCGTGCTGCAAGAGCTGGGCAACCATATATTGTCTGGTCAAGTTGACAGTAGCTCGCACGCGTGTCGGACGGAAGAGGACGTGGTGGCGGAGGCAGACCAGCGGCGGTGGCGGCAGCGGGTGGTGGACGGGACCGAGCAGTGATGGAAATTTTCTGGGGCCGGTCGCCGCCGCCGGGGCGGGATCGGCGCTGCGGCGTCCGGTCTTCTAGCGGCGTTGTCAAGGAGGCCGGCGGGAACACTTGTTCGAGGCCGAGTACAGTGGCCTGATTGTGGGCTGCCCCAGCGATCTGTCTGATGGAGTGAATGGGCTTCCGGACCCAGGCGCGGCGCGGCGAGAATGTGTGTGGGTGGTAGGGTCAACGGGGGCGGGGAAGTCTCGCACTAGCCGTGCACGGTCGGGATCCCGCTCCGGTACCGAGCCTGGCGGGGACATTACGATGACCGCTGGCAGATAGCTGACCTGCTGGTCTCGAATATTCGTCGGCGCGTCGTACGATCGTCGCCTCCCTCATCTTGCTTGTGGAAGCGCACCTTTTGGCGCACCTCTCCTTTGCTTCCTGGTAGTCCCATCGAGTCTGGGCGAGACCAACCCTATCCCGGCGTTATGGCCTCCCAGGCAGATCTTGGGGGACCTCGTGTGCCCATCTTGCAGACGCTCGTCTTCCCTGCCTACTTGCACTTCCTCGGCTCAAGACGCACGTTGTACGCACGCGCCCCTCGTTGCTCCTCTCTGCCGGCGGCGACCCCGATAGTCCGTTCCCAACCAGGTTCTTGCAACCCGCATCCCGGGCACGTACTCCGCACGCCCCATCCCAAACTCAGAGACGGCAACAGCGGAAAGCCCGAGCCTGGCGCGGAGAATGGCTCGGCGCAGTGGTGGCGCCTGCGAGCGAGCCCGCGGCGCGTTGTGACCTAAGCTCTAAGTCCGAACATGTACATCCTTGCCGTGTACAGGGTACGGTTCACTGGCTGCACTCAGGCTACTGACCCCGCGGCGATGGCCGGGGATCGCGCGTGCGGGCCGACGAGAATGCAGCGGAGGGACAAGGCCGCACGCAGGAGAGCATCCTCTATGAAAGAGCGCCACAAAGGCCGCGTCGACAATGCAGCGTGTATGACGCGTGCCGCCACCGACGCGTCGTTGACGTAAAAAAGCGGACGGTGATGCTCGCGTCAGAAGCTAGGGAAGCAGCGCGTCTGGCGTGCCTCGCGAAGATAGGCGGTCGAGGTGCATGTTTTTCCAGGTTTCGCGGCCACGAGCTAATGATTGCGCGCATGAAAGGCGACCACAGATTAACCAAGAGCAGCGGTCGAAGATTAAAGAAGGGGCAGCGGGCTATCTCGCGGTGCGCACTACGCGTGTAGAGGCGAGTCTGGAGCGGCGAGGTACAGAGTTGGTCGCGTGCTCTAGACGCTTCCTCCGATCCTTCTCGGAATGGTCGATTCGACTAAATTGCATGTTGTAGCTGGCTCACTCGAGGTCGAACAGGCGTGACCTGGAGCATCAACGGTGTATCGTCGGATGGATCGTCCGGTCTTGCGCACATGTTCATCCCGGGCCGGACTGCCGAGCCAAAGGGAAGCCAATCAACAAAGTGGCGGAGAGCAAAGGCAAGGTGGGTTTAGCCTGTCCTTTGTCAAATGTATACGCCTATGCGCTGCTCCTGATTTAAAGGCAGGGCGTAGCTGGTTATGCGACACTCAGGCATCGGCATCACCAGCGATCTATGCTAGCTGCCAGCAGGATTAGTCGCTTGACCGGTCACGCTTACCGATCGACCACAGCAAGGACCCTCCACAGGTCTCCACAAATCCGTCAATCTTTTTCGTCTTCTCTTCCAACAGACAAGGCTCATACTGAATCAACTACTGGGGCACACCGATCCTGCTCAGGACACTACGTACTCCGTCGTGATTGTACGAGCACGACACGTCAACATTACCGTCAACCACACCGTCCCCACAAGCCCGAGTGTCTCGGAAAAAGATAAATGGAGAGAGCGCACGTATCCAGTGGCTCATTGCACAACGTCGCGGACCAGGCTGAGTTTGTGCGCATACAAGAGCGCACGCCGCTCGGCGCTACCCCCACCTGGTCAGCGCTTTCCAGTGATCCTATCCCTGTATCACCGCGACCTTCTTAAGGCGTCCCTAGCTCAGACCCAGTCGCATTTGACACTGCCGCATCCGCGTCTACAGGAAGGGGGAAATAGAGAGCAGGGACAGTCACCATGCGCTCGAGAAGTGCGATATCCGGCGTATCACGCGTACTTTGTACTAGGACGATGCGTTGCGCAGAGATCCGAGTCGACTGTGTTACCGATCATGATCGCGATGTGCGAACGCATGCTGGTCGAGTGAGCAACGGTTTCGTTCGATGGTACTTCAGTTACCTCTGTGGACACGAAAAGCCCGCTCAGCTCGAGAAGAAGGCCGCGATGAGGCCCTCTGCACTAGGCAGCGTGGAAGGTCGTAGAGCAGAAAGCGAGGTGCATCGATTGTGGTGTCCCTGTCAAGCCGGCTTGGGTGAAACGCTGACTGATTGCGGCCTATACAGGTCAGTCGATGACACTGCTGCGCTCCAGCGCAAGGGAGCCACCAATCAATAGGGCGTGCGGCTGGCCATCTTGTTCTGCGTTTGGCCGTCGTGTGATAAACATTATATAAAGAGGAACATGGAACGACTTGCCGAGCTCGTGCACGACCCCAGAGAGCTTGGCGACGGTTCGCACTTCACACTCAAGAACTTTGCCAATTGACTGCCTCAGAGACGCTCCTTGTTCTCCCTCTCAACGTTTTGATCCCTTCAGCACGCTGGGCGATGGCTCTCGCAGTGTCTCATGGCCCTGTGCCCACCCATACCCGCATATGGCATAAGCTAATCCTGGTGGCAGCCACCGACAAAGAGTAAGGCGAGACCATGGCGTCTAGCCTGAAGAAGGGGGGGAGGTGGCGGAACCGCTCACCTAAGGCTCCGCGTGCGGCGGCGTACAAAGATGGCAGCAAGGGTCGACGACCTTGTAGTTTACGTGTATTCTCTCATTCCCTCCTGAAGGCCGAAAAAATCTACAGTCGATGGCTCTCTTCTGATTTCATCAATGGGCCAGTGTGAAAGGCTGGGCTGAAGTGGGTGAAAAGAGCGTATCGTGGCTGAGCATCGGCAATGGAAGGCTTCTGGCTGCAACGGATGCTCCGACGATCCTAGCGTACTTTACCCTTCACGGGATTAGCACTTACCCGTCGAGGATTCACACTCAGATGTGCGTGCTTACCCGAATAATGGGGTGAAGAGCCCAGTCCGTGTAATTCCTCGGGGCGCGCAATATGTAGGGAATTGTGTCAGTCAGCACGATCACCTTCGACGTCGGCGACTTGGGAACTACGCGGCAACCACACACCCAAGAGCGACGCGTCTCACCTGCTCGCCTGACCCTGACCAAGGTCAGCGAGAGAGCAGGATAATTCCCATGACTAAAAAAGACTTACACAAGTACATAGGCCGAATACAGCAGCAGGGTTAAAACAGCAGATCGAGCTTAACGTGGCCGGGCCTATCCGATCGTCGTCCCGTTTTCCTGACCACGATCCGTTGAGAATCAGCGTAGACGCTCCCAAGCTCGCCAACATTTCCGCCCGAGGCGAAGAAATACCGCAGTGAGACTGGAAACGGCGCGATTGTTGTCCACGCCAATAGATTTAAATTGCGCCTTGGGTCACGCACTACCCGACCCTTCAAGCCTGGTGTTGGCTCGCGCATGGGATCCAAGTTTATCCGAGCATCAGTAGACAGTGGGAAGCGGCTTCCAGTGGGACCATGTATATATGACTCGTGCACAACTAGTGCCACGAGTGCCACGCGTCCATCAGGAAAAGCAGACGACAGCCTTGCCATCGTCTCGCGCTCGAGAACAGACTAGTGAGGTCGATGCTGGACCCTGGCGGGATGAATACGAGCGCGGGAGAAGAAGGCGAGCGCGGGAGCACTGAGGAAGCTAATGACTTCAAAGACGGTGCTAGGGACGCCGGAGAAGATGCCGATGGCTGCTTCTGGGCGACGACGGATCCGACGTTGATCATTTGACAGCTCTTTCCATTGTACAGTATCAAGATATCAGTCGATGGGTCCAACGAAGCTAAGTGTCGTCTGTGCCTTGGCTCAGAGTCGGGGGTCGTAGTGCGGGAGCTGTACCACGCTAATGTAGATGGTAAGAAAGCGAGATGATAACCGGCGGTTGTGATCCTACGAAAATGATTGGCGAGCCTGGTGATATGTCTGTAGAGCAGGATCACCGGCGTAGTGTATTAGATGTTGGATACCTACGGTGCAAATGGGAATGCAGTGATGAGATGTACCGAAGAATGATTGAAGCTAAATGCCACAAGATGCAAGGATTAGTAAGCGGGGGTAGAATACATTATTATGACTGTAGATTAGAAAGAATGGCACAGGAGAAAGACGACCGACGTGCGAATATGACGCCGAAGACACAGGACGAATAATTCAACTGGATGAATGGCACGAAAAAGTTACCGTCCACGGCAGATAATGGCTATCGCTGGCGGAGAGGACTTGGCAGAAAATCGGGAGCCTGCTCTTTAGGTGGATTCCAATGTCTCAGTGCACACCGGCCTACAAGCAAAAATCGAAACTTGCTTTTGCTCAATGACGACTGTCGAGCGATAGATACCCGAAAGCCTGGCGGTGCCTATAACCAAAGCCGATCTCGAAGAGGACGCCAAACTGGCGACCGGCATCGTAATGGGTACAAGCCAGAGTGGAGAGCAAAAAAAAAATACGACGCAAAGGGCGACTACGTCAACCTTCTAGTGCCTCTTGTCCCGGAGATCCCCATGCCGCAGAAAAGTTCAGACTGCACGCGGAGAAGTGGCGGAGCGCCCGTTCGTCATGTCAGGGAGAAAGACACCGCAATAGAATAGCAGTCGCTTGCCATCTCAGAGTCATGAGGCAAATGTATTGGATCGAAAACAAGGACGGACCAGTAAGCGGCCAGGGTTTCTATTTAATTCTGCTGGCCTAGGAGTGACTGATCTCCGGGACGTATTCTCAGCCGATAATCACTTGTTGACGAGGGCCGAGCGGACGATACATCCAAAGCGCACAGAATTCCAGTGAGCAAGTTTTCCTAGATGTTGTCTATCATCGCGTGGACCTAAAATCTAGTGCGCGCTGCAGACATACCCTTCGAGCGAGGATATCTAAGGCGACGGAAGAACGAGGACTAGACGCCAACCGAGTCAGGCTGCGTTGGATGAGGATGAGATAATAGTTCTTACGGCATCCCTATGCCATCATGCGGGTCTGGATACAGGTCCGATATTGTATCCAGTGTCATTCACCGACTTCGCCCTTCCACATTCACTAGCCCCTCCCGTTCCAGAACAGGATTCGGACGAGGGCGTAGATTTCGCTCTTTAGCTTCTACTTAGACTTTTCGAGTCACATATTCTGTGATGAGCGTCCGCTTGGATCCCCAAAACTCGCAGCAGTACGCGGACCTCATCGATAAATATGATACCTGGCTGTTCGATTGCGACGGCGTGCTTTGGAAGGGAGACACCCTCGTTGATGGGGCTAAAGAAGTTCTGGATATCCTGAGGAAGAGGGGTGCGCCCAGCAAGCCAATAGCACCCTTGTTCTGCTGACTAGCTCTTCGACGATGGCTCATCAGGCAAGAACGTTCTTTTTGTCACAAACAATGCGACAAAGTCTCGAAGAAATTACAAGAAAAAGTTTGATGTCCTCGGAATTCAAGCGGATGTGGTGAGCACCTCAACAATTGCTATGGGAAGATCGCTTCAAGCCAGGACTTAGGATGAGGTCTTCGGCTCTGCTTACGCGTCCGCAGTGTATGTGTCAACGATAATGAAACTTCCTCAAGATAAGAAGGTCTTCGTTGTTGGCATGGGTGGTCTTGAGGAGGAACTTCGCGAAGAGGGCGTCTCGTTTATTGGCGGCACGGTCAGTGCTTCTGCTGCAGTTGTCTGTCTTCTTGCACATGAGCGTCACAGGATCCTGCCTTCAACACCCTCACTCCCCCTTCAGAGAGGATCGTGACAGATCCGTCTGTTGCAGTGGTTCTCGTTGGACTGGACATGTCTATAAATTATTACAAGCTCTCAGTGGCCATGCGTTACCTCCACTCCAATCCCGAGGTCGCATTCCTGGCGAGTAACGCCGACTCAACGTACCCTTCGGACAAGGGTTTACTCCCCGGTGCAGGTGCCGTGCTTGCACCTCTGAGGACGGTGCTCGGCGATGCGCGGCCCCCAACAATCATCGGAAAGCCCAATCGCCACATGCTAGATGCTATCAAGGCGAAGTGCGTACGCCAACACAGAAGAGGCCTTTTACGGTTCTGACTCTTCCCAAAGGCATAACTTTGACTCCAAGCGCACGATAATGGTCGGTGACAGGCTGAACACCGATATCGAGTTTGGCCAGAGCGGTGGTCTGGCAACGCTACTCGTCCTGACTGGTGGGTTGCTCGAGGGCTTGCAGTCCCGAAGTCGGCTCATCTCCGTTAAAGGTATTGCGTCGGAGGATGACCTCACTGGGCCGAATCGATCCAGCACGATTCCCGATTTTGTGACGCCATCCATTGGGGATTTGCGCTCAGCCGTACAAGCTTAGACCAGGAAACATGTAGGCAATGAATAGATATGCACTCCCATTTCTAGAATAGACAGCGCCTGCTTCCTGATACCCATATGGTCTATATGGTTGTGATTTCTCGCCCGCTTTCTTAAGGCCAACAACATGCACCTCGCGTCCGCGGAATGCGGGGGCACTTTCCTGTGAGCCCGTCAGCCCAGATCTGTCGCACCGTGTTCTCGAAACTTATATTAATCCTACGCGACCTAAAGTATAAGGTATGCTATAGTGTGGTTCTCAGCTAGATCGTAAGCGACGGGTTCATGGAATTGGCGCGCACCGGTTGAGCGTATCCGATAAACTACTTCAAGGAATGCTTTCATCGCTTTACGGCACTCCCCGCCTTTCGCTACGTTGTGGCTTCTCCGTCCGTTGAGTTCGTATTGTGTGGCTTCTTCTCCCCTATCCCAACATTGCACCGGCCTGAAAATAGGCTGGCGCTCCCAATGCCGTGTCTCTGGTATCACCTTGATGCCACGTTCGCAGTTCAGAGGGTTTGCTCCGCACCTGTATGTCATAGACAACGCTTGCCTACTCCTCAAGAATTCGTGCATAAGATACAGCGTCCTCTGAAGACGGACCGTAGTACCTGGAGACGTCACCAGGCCACGAACAATGTGCCACCTCGCTCTTCTTTCTCATACACGCGCTGATAGCTCGGCCAGAGAAGTTCACAGACCAGCAGGTTGTCTACGGCCTTCCGATAGGTCCTGATGCTGATAATACGCTGGGGCTAGCTTGGATGCTCTATCATGTGCACGCATATCGGGGGGGGGGTCATAAGTGCACACTGGTAGTGAGCGGCTAGGTGCCACGGTGGCGCATGGCAACTAGGGCGTATGTCGCTCCCGCAAGGTCAGCGTTTATCCTGCATTCCCTCTCCTTTTGTGAAAGCGGGCTTCTCAACACCTTGAAGTACTTCTTGGCAATGTCGATCTGGGCGCCCCAGATCAGCGAAGCCGGTCTTCATGTATTTCACGGGAGGCCCTACAGCTGACTCGGACGCCCACGGGTCGTATACGTCGGAGCAAGCGTCGGAGTGAAACGTCGTCTTAAACGATTGTCGCTCGCGGCAGATGTAATGAGCCAGAAGCAAGTTCCTAGCCCAGTTCATAGCCTAAGCCTGAACGGCCTGAGCACGCATCCCCTGAAGTCAAAATTCAGCCCAGGTACGGTCACGGTGGTCGTCGCTAATCATTGTTCCAGTAAACATGCGCCCGCCTTGTGGCGCATCCACTTCCTGCCCACCATTCCTGAGACTTCACCAACCACATCTGTGACGTGCTCTGTCTTTGTAGCCGTCATATTTGCTTTCTGTTGACGCTATCGGGCCACAGAGAAGCTCTGTGGAGCTTGTACACCCCAGTGCAGAACAACGGGTTCGCGCCGCGGCACCAGCGCTCGCCAAAACGGAGCCCTCTCCTCGGCAACTGCGCCCACCCTCCGCTGGAACTCTTCCGATTCAATAGTTTGAAGACGGTGTACGGCTTCATGAATCACATCGCATACCGTCCTTGGAACGTCTGAGCGTTCTTCGTCGGCCTCGCTGTCGCCACTAGATGTTCACGTCTCGCGAGCGCCTTCTCGCCATCATGGCGTCGCTCCAGTCCGGGCAGTTGTTGCACCGGTCTTCACAGCGCTCTCCCTTCTCTGAACTGCCTCTTGCACTTTCACCCGACCCGCGGTACTGACGTTCTGATATCACTACCTGTCCCTAGCGTAGAAGCGCGCAGGCCCGGGGAGCAAGTCGGAGCGCCCGTGCTGGCACGCCAACTCCGAGTCCAAGAGCACGCTGCCTGGTATGCCGACGACATGGCACGCACTCTGATTACTGAGCTCGATAGTTTGATCGCACAGCCCTGGAGTTAGACAGGGATGCTTCGGAGAGTATAGTGTTCCGAGGCTTCCCTCAGTTGTCTGGTGTTATGCAGCTTATTCAGTCGGTTCGAAGAGCGAAGCATTCGCAGAAGCGCAATTTCTTGGCCTGCGGCGAGCAATGGACGCTTGATACAGATGTCACTTGGACGTATTGTCTGCCTGCTAAAGAGGCGCAACGGATATAGCAGGGATTTATCGTAGAGCAGGTCTACCGGCGCAGATCGTGCACTTACTACAGCCGCGGAATATCAAGCCCGCTAATTTGGGGAGTGAAAAGCACTTCCATTGTACCTACGTACAGAGGAAGTGCTGGAAAATAGATGCAGGGGAAGGAAGTCTTGTAAACAATGAGGTGATGAGATCGTAAGTAAACATGCAAAGGGTTCATGAAAGTGAAAGGTATAAGTAGGAGACATTATAGGCGTGAACAGACGTTATACATGAAGCGTCGAGGGAGTACAGTGGGCATTATAGTCCGTTAGGCGTGGAGTAGCATGCGCGCAGAGTGCGAGTGAGATGTGCGGACGAGAGCAAACAAGCGACAGCAAAAAGCATGCGAACGAACGACGGCAAAAGCGACAGCGATCTGAGCGGACCGGGACTGCTATGACACAGACGGTGACGGCGGCACGACGGGCCTACTCGCGAGCAGTGCACGCATCTCGTCAATACACGCCGTGCATCGCCCGTGCACCTCACGCGCACTCTCGAGCAATGGTCTGATGTTCTCCGGCGTCATCGCGAGCCGCGTAGTGGGCGGTAGCGCTGAGCGTACCGAAGCGCTAGCTAGCAAGCTGCGTCGGCTACCTGTGCCTGTTCCTCGCGACGGCGGGCGATGGGGACTCTGGCTCTTGCGAGCCTTGGACAGCCGCTTATGCGCCACATGTGTAGCATGTGCGTTCTCGGCGCCCGAGTGCTCCGCTGCCTCCTCGACATTCGATAGCCTTGTCTGTCTCGTGAATGCGAGCGTGTGTGGCGGCAGCGCTGACGCGGGTACTATAGGCAGGCTGGGGGCAGGAGGGAGAGAGACCTGAGAGTCGATAGTGGTGTTGCGTAGGGAAAGCGAGGAGCGGCTGCTCTGCGCCCTTTTCGGCGTCGATGGCTGCGCCTGTGCATGCTGACCGTACGGCGAGCGGCTTTTGCGCCCTCGGATTGTAGCCGTGCCATCCTTATTGAGGCCTAGCGCACTGGCTGCGGCGTCAAAGTCCTCTATGCGGTCCCAATCCTCTTCAGACCCCGACCCCGTACTGGGGCTAGTGCTAGGGAGTGAGGACAGCTCGAGCGTTGGCGACGCCTTATTTTTCTGCGCGAAACGGAAGATGGACGCAATGGAAGGTCGGCGGGGAGATTTGTGTGCAAAACCCTGCGAGTGTGGTGGCGAAGTTGCACGGTGCGATGAGGTGATAGAGTCAGGCCCAGTGCTGCTCTTATTCGCCCGCCGGGACGAGCTAGCCGATGACGTCGATTGGACGGGCAGGCCGTGTACGTTGAGGGACGAGTCAGTGCTGACGCTGGCCGACGCGGTGGAGACAGCGAAACGGGACGAGGATGAGCCGCCGAGAGCAATGGACTTGAGCATGTCGCGGAGCCCGCGCATACCGATGCGCGAGGAGCGCCGCTTCTTTGTTGGCGAAGCGTTACCAGACGACTGGGCCGAGGATTCTTCCGACGGTAGTGTTACGGTGGAACTCATCGCGTCCCCCCAGCGCCAGTTGCGGTTCACAATCATAGTCGCCTCCTCGGGAATATGGCCCGCTGCTGTCGTATCCTTGTTGAGCATCTCCTTTAGGAGGTTCAGCTGCCGCGCGCTAAGATCATTGCGCCCCGTCGACGCGCGCCAGCCAAGTTGCGTGTTGCCTGCAGGAAGCGGTGAAGGTTGCGACTCGTCGCCGGCAAGCGTCACCGCGCGCTCCCGATTCTTCCGCGGCTCCGGAACCGCGGACGGGGGCGGCGTGGCAGATGTACTCGAGGGTGCGCCGCTGCCGAGCTCGACGAGAAGCTCGGCACACTCCCATGACATTTTATACTTACTGTCAATGGTATAGAAGGCTGTCCCAAATTGATTACGAGGGTCGGATTGGTCTGGGTTGGTGTTTGAGCGAGAGCGCGGTTTGAAGATGGATGTCGGTGACATAGCACGAGAGGGCGGTCGTGTTGAAGCAGCAGCTTGCTGTGCGATAATCAGCTCAGCTTCCTGTACGAGACCATTGTATAGTTCGTGCAGCTGCTTAAGTCCTAGAAGACAGTCAGTCTCGCAATTGAGTGCTGAGAATGGCGAACACACTGTCAACGCTCATCGCAAACTCTCGGACCATGCCAAGATCTCTCTTAAGGTTGACTTGCGCCTGGCTGATACGCGCAGGAATCTTGAGATCACCAAGTGAGTTCCGCCGAGGAACGATCGTGCTACTGGATGAGCTCGGTGGCTGTGTCGAGCGACCAAGCGATGCTGCTTGAGGAGAAGACTGTACGGCTACAAGTTTCGGCGAAGTGTGGGGTGTAGTGTGCGTCGCCATCGTAGGTGAGCCCACCGCCAGACTGGGCACGGACTGAGAGGCATCAAACGACGGGCGAAGGAGAAAAGACTCGGTTGTGAGGCTGTCGTCCGTCATCTCCATCTCCATAGCGGAACCAATCGTGTCTCCCGAAGGTTCGCGACTGCGTTGCTGTGGAGGTGAAGGCGGCTGGAGTTCGATGGGCGGGAGGAGCTCGTCCTGGTTTATTTGTACGGGAGCCGGGAACTGGGGGAGCGGGGGGGCTGGGAGTGCTTCGCCGACTGGGCCTGAAGAGCTTTTCTGTCGTCGATGCTTGCCGACCAGCGAGATGCGTCGAATACCATTCATGAAGCTCCGATGGCCTTCTTGACTGCCGCCGGAGTTTTGCAGGTGGACCTCGTCCGTGGAAGCAGAGAATGTCGAACGTGAGGAAGCCAAACGACCGAAAGCCATGGTCCCGTGCGAAGCCTGGCGAGGAAAGATGTTCTTGCCCTGCATGTCCGAAGACACCTGCATAGACACGGGCCTCCGCCGGGGCGAGGTTGGGGGCGATTGCGATTGCGAAGTTGGAGTGATGGGGCGTGCACCGCTTCGTTTCCCGAGCATCGCAGCGCTCTTCTTGCCCTTTTTCGTCGGGGAGTCAAGGGCATGCGAAAAGGCCCGAAGGCGCGTGATACTGCGTTCATGCTTGAGCGGGGATGCGTCGGCCACTGGCGGGGAGCCCGACGCGTGCTCAGCTCCTTGCCCGCCAGAACCGCGAAAAAACCAACCGGACGATTGGCGTGAAGAGGGCGATGACTGCGCCGACTGGTGCTGTGATGTCGACGCGCGCGGTGTCGCTTCTGTCTCCATGACTTCAGTGGCACTCGTGCTCGAACGTTTCTTGCGCCCTCCCCACTTCTTGAGCGAGCCGACGCGTGTTAAGATAGTTGATCTGGTCTGACCATTCTCGGGAGGGGTAGAAACGGGAGGGAGCTCGGGAGGGGGTTGAGCAGGTGGTGAAGGTATTTCGGGCAAATCAGTGTTGCGCTCTAGGAGCTCGAAAACGGTGGTATCCGACGGACGAGACTTTTTGCGAAGACGACGGCGCTCACGTTGGACGGGGGGGCTCGGCGGAAGCATAGCAAGCGCAGACGTGCTTCCTGCACGGAGAGGGATGTGAGAGAGTGAGGCGTAACTGATGGAGTCTCTTGGGTTGGAGGAAGCCGGGATGGAAAAGTTGGACAGGGCGGGAGAGCCTGGCGGAAAAGACGGCGGAGGAATGCCGTAGGACGCGGGCAGCGGGGGGACGGGTGGTGGGGGGCTGTATTTGATTGCAAGTGTCTTACGACTTCGAGCTGTTACGGTGCGGTCTTCTTGGTCACCAAAGCCATCCTCCTCATCAGACGAGTCCCAGTCGCCATTACCCCCTGTCCCGTTGGTCACACCCCCCGTCCTGTCTTCTTCAAAATCGTCGTCCCAATTCTCCAGTTCGGGTTCGACCTGCTGTAGCTTGGAAGGCGTGTTACGTAGAGGGTCTGGCTTCCGTACATGACCTGCTTGAGTGGTGGGCGAGTTCGAGCCATCGTCAAAATCTTCATCCCAGTTCTCTTCTGCTTGAGAAAAGGTGCGCTTTGGAGGAGTTGATGGGCCCGCTTCGGCCCAGGCCGCAAGTGCGGGCGAAGGTCGGCGAGGAGACGCGCGGACGGTGCCGTCAGTGTCGGTAGTCTCCGACGGCCAGCGTGGAGGGGAAGAAATGTTAACTTCAGGTCGTCGCTTGCCCTTGGCATTCGGAGGTGTTCCCGGGTTGAAGACAAAGTCGTCGTCCCAGCTTTCTACAAGGGAACTGCTATCAGGAGGCCCATCAACGATACGCGCCAGCAGTGGCGACGACTTACCTGTTCCGCTGGCACGAACGACAGCGGCCATGGTCGCCGAAGTAACTATCAAAACGGAGACACGAGCGCCAGAGCCGCGGGGACGTGAGGAATGAGAACGTGCTCCCGTGGATGATGATGGATGTAGGTTAAGAGGCGGCGCGGTGACAACAGTCGCTACCGAACCGAGACAAGGACGCGATATTTGCTCTTGCGCCCCTCGCAACTTCGTGTCTCGGTGCGGTAGTAGGCTACCCGACACGCCTTGCGGAGTCTGTCGATGATCCGAAGACCGAAAGGGACGGGAGACGATCCACGTTGGCCAGCGGACGCTTCCCGCCTCGAGCTGCTCGAACGGGGAGAACATGCTTGACGCGGTCATTCGTATTCCACGTGACATCGTACGCCTACCTCATACCGACGCGTAGCCGCGTTTATCTTCTTCCAGAAGTATTCCTACCCTCGGAATATACTCGCATAACTGCTGGGTAGCTAACATTCCGCGAAAAAGTAAAATTCCTAATTTCTCGCTGCCTTTCACTATGGTGCGTCACGGTTAGGTCTGCCTTACCTGCCTTCATGTCTTCGTACTTTCATCTGCCTGCACGCGATCCGGATACCCATTCTATGCCTGCGATCAGTGCATAGTAACCTTTGGGCAAGCCTGTCCGGATTCCGCCCAGCAGACAATTGTCGCCGCCAGCGTCGTAAGCTGGGTTATGTCACACGTTGGCCCTGGCTAACACGTGATAGTTCGTTTTATGGAACATCGGCCCGACCCCCGATCAAGGTAACTGATACTGCAGTAGCACGGCGCACCTGCACACGTCCATCATCCGTATTCTACAGCTTTCACAGTATAGATCACTTTCTTCGGTGCTGAAGCGAAGCCGGTGTCTTCCTCGCAATTCTGTCTGTTTCTTGTTCAATCTGTCATAGTGGGTGTCCGGGTGTCGAGGTCGCAGGATGCGGTGCAAGTTCATCACCTCCAGCCCGTCATACACAGCCCAGCCGCAGACCCGCAGGCTGCCAACGTCACCGTCGTGTTAGCTTGGGGTATAAAGCCGGATAACATGCGCAAGCGCACGCCGAGCTCTCCCCCGTTGCTTCTTTCTTTCTTTGCCCAAGCTACCGCCGACCTGGTGTCGTCGAGTTGATCTCGAACCTCTGCCGCGTACTCGCACGCCACATCTCTTTACGACCAACTGTTCCGCGATTGTCAGTGACTCCATCATGTTTCATCTCAGCCTCCTCACGCTCGTGCTCGCCCTTACTCAGCTACTCGCCGTTCTTTGTGGTGTGCCACTTTCCCTGATATTTTGCTTCTGGTGGAGCTGATCTGGGCCGACCCGCGCCGTTGCAGCACCGATCGGATTCCAGACCTCTTTAAGAGGTAAGGTTAGCCCCGAATGCAACGCGAACCAGCTTCTGCTTCAAAACGACCTCGCCTCAGCGCAGCAGAGTATGGACATTGTTTCACAGGCGGTGTGCGTCCCACATCTTCTCAGCTACCCGCTCTCCTCCGATCTGCGATGCTTACTGAGGGACTATGTGCCGCAGCGACACGCCCGAGGTGCAAACTGTCCAACTGGGTATCACTAGCGCAATGCAGGGCCTTGCGCAGCTCGCGCGCTCGTCTCGCATCGGCCTCGCGCTCGACCCTGATCTGTCGAGTTACATGATGAGTAATGCAACGCTCGCGCGGACCGCGCTCGATACGATCACCGGAGTGTGAGTCCTTCCACCCTGGCCCTCTCCAACCACCGTCTTACAACTGTCCTGCCATGCCTTTTCACCCTTCCTCCTCCCCTCCCCCGCCTCCTCTACCCTCCTAACGCACATACTAATGCTATGTCAGGCCTGATGTCGTCACAGCCGCGGAGCTCACAGCCGCGTCTTACTCCCTCATCGACGCGATCCAGAATGCTGGGGCCGTCGCAAATACGTGCTGAGCGCGCCATTGCGATATCGACATTTTCTCAGGAACTCTGTTATCGGATTCGCCAGTCCTACGATCCCGCCATCGCACGGCTCGGAAAGAAGCATGGAAGGTTACTAGTACTAGTGCGGACGGGACATTACTGTCATTGGATGCAAGCATCCGACACGCGCGGCGCTTGACGTGTCCGTGCTATACACTTGGTCTACTGTACCGGAGCGAGCGAATGGGATCTGCTTCACCATCCTTTGTAAGTTGAGCTATATGTGACACATTGGGTTGTACCGCATACATGAATGCTTGCGCCACACGCGCCCAAGCCACACATGATGCATGATGCCTTAAATTCGGCTCCGGCGTAGGGACAACTGCCTTTGACTTTCCAACTCAAAACATGAACACCAACCGCGCTGGTAGGAGTATACAATAGAAGAATCAGGTAGAGTAAGTATGGTCCTAGACAGAATACAGCGCTCCGACACGCCTTCGCAAGAGTGGCTCACGCATCCTTCGAGATGTCAGTGCTCGTCGCAATCTCATCCCATTCTGCAACCCTCTTCAAGGCGTCTTGCGCCATCCCCCTCACCAGCGTCTGATAGTCCTCCCCAAGTCCGATGACGTACGGGATCTCCTTACCCTCTACGACGCCCGACCGGTGCGCAACGTCGACAATGATCTCCGCTGCTTTGACCGGATCGCCCCGCTGCTTCCCGTTCATGGCAAGCAGCGCCTTATCTGCTGCCTCGACGACGGGCGCATACTCGGTAATGCGTGCACGGTAGGGCGCGCGGTTGGAGGCAGTTAGGAAGCTCGTACGGAAGTAGCCGAGCTCGACAACAATAGACCGCAGGCCAAGAGGAGAGACCTCGCTGTCGAGTGCGCCCGCAAGCGCCCGCAGTGCATGTTTCGTAGCGGCGTAAAGCCCTAGGCCGCTGCCAGTGCGCCAGCCGCCGAGCGAGCCTAGCCAGAGGATCGTGCCGGACTTGCGTGCGCGCATGTGAGGGAGGAAAGCGCGCGCAACGTTGAGGGCACCGAACACGTTGGTATCGAACTGGCGCTGCGTTTCTTCGGGGCTGTGAAGGTGCATGTCAGAGATACAGGAAACCTGTAAGGAAGGGCGTGGGCGTGGGCGTACGTGTTCTCTTCTATAGCGCCGATCTCGATATACCCGGCGTTGTTGACGACCACGTCGACACGGCCATGAAGGGCAATCGCCTTTTCAGCGATCGTCTGGAGGTCGGGGAGAGGTGCGGTCACGTCCAGCTCAAGGACGTCCGCGCCTTGCGCTTTGAGCGAGTCAAGCGCGCCCAGGGATCGAGCGCGAGCCGTCGCAACGACTCTATCGCCTCGACGAAGTGCGGCGAGTGTGAGCTCGCGACCAACACCTGAACTGAAGAATGTATTATTAAAAAAGTGGAATACCGTGATAATGGGAATCACGTACGAAGTGCCGGTGATAAGCCAGACGAGTCGAGAGGCCATGTTTGTCGCGAGGTTTGCTTGAATGAGAATGCTTGGATTAAGTTCGATGTCAAATCGCTCTGGCAGACACCGGTATATATATAGCCGCGCCCCCCCAGTGCTTCTATTCTGAAGCACCACCAGTGTACGCTGCACATATTTTTTTCCGCGCAGCCATCGAGTGGATCGAAGGCCGGCGACGATCCACTCGGCTTCAAGATGGGACTGATCCGAGTCGTAACGATCCACTGTGTGGCTTTCCCCGCATGGAGTCTTAATGGTCTAGCAAATGTTGATGTACATGACTTAATCTTCGTCTACATGGCTGTGAGTGCACGATAAGGGATAACTTGCGGAAGAGAAGGACGAGATGGCCTGATGATCCAAGGTGAAAGGCCAGCGTCAGTACTAGTACTAGTGCGTGGGCCATCAGAACCAAACCGGCCCGCAGGCCGGTATTTCGCCCTCCAACACGCAAGGCGCGTTGTGGCTTACTAAGTACCTTTTGGGGTCTACGAGACGATCCACTTACCGTCATGCTTTCCTTAGCGTGCTCAGTGGTCCTCTATGAACAAAGAACTGCTTAGAAACGATGCCTAAAAAAGCCGAGTTGGGAATCGATGTTGCTAGGCTCGTTCGGCAAGTGAACTTACCCGAGACAGCTTCACAAGTACTGATCGCCTTTCTAACAGTGGATCCTAGGATCCAATCTGCTCAGCCTGTACACATCGCACTTCATCAATCATGACATTGACACGCACCACTGTGATTTCCAATAGTTCGGTGCTGTCTCACAAAGGCAATCGTGTCGCGACGTTCGTCTTGCCATGGAGATGCCATTATGGTATGCCCAAGGTGCGCCGCGAGAAATGGCATTTCTGTGACGTTGCTATACTTTACCACCACTGGCGGCCGAAGACAGTTGCTAAGGTCGGTTGTGGTCATCGCTCCCAGCTTGTGAAGTTAACAGTCCCGCGTAGAGTATGGTATAATCGCGCGAGACCAGCGCTGCGACAGCATATGAAGAGAGATTGTGAGTCCTATAATAGCTATGCAGCAGCTATCTAGGATATATAATCCTATGCAAGGCTTCCTTCTTTCCTTCCGAAAGCTGCTTAGCAGTATCATCAAAGTATACGTGCAAATCAGATTCTGTTACGAGTACCAGTGTTCGGTACAGCCTGTACTAGTAGGGAAGAGGAGACATAACTACGGACGGCGTGAAGGGCGAGGTGGGTACGACACCACCACCACGAGGTTCTTGATCCCACCCTCTCGCGATGATTTGTGGTCACCCTCGTCAAGTTGTTTCTGGCCTATTGTTATTCGCCCTCTGCAGCTTATTGGAGTGCATGGCGCAAGTCAGCGCTCCCCCCGGATGGCCTGTCAGTCTTGCGGTACATCATGATCTCCTTGTGGTCTGCTCACACCCTCGATTAGAGCATTTCCATCACACTGTCGCATGAGGATCGAGCAAGAGTTGCCCAAGCCGCGCTCGACGTGATGGTTCAGAGATTGAATAGCAGTGGTCTGCCAACTGGTGCATATTCAGAATATGTGTCAGGATTCAAGTTCTTGTGACGGTTGAACGCCCCATACTAGGGCTGGACACTCTTCAATCAGCTACATTCCTTGCTACGCTGGCGGAATATGACCGTCAGACAAATGGAACATATTACAAAGACAATGTGACCAACGCGTATGACGCAGCGTTTCCTTTACGCAAGTGCGTTTCCCCGCTTTTGATCATCTGGATGCACTCACTCGATGTTGCAGTGTACGTCCCGCATGAAAATCGAGTGGGAGCATTACGCTGAGAATGTAGTGAAGCTTTCGAACGGGTGTCCGAATTGGGTAGCAGCGTATGTGGCATCCCACGTCTAGCCGGCCCAGTTCTGACAGTTTCCCAGTCGATGGGGACTGGCCCTGTACCGCATGTACCAAGCATATCCTGACCACACATCATTTTTGGAGGAAGCGATGACCTTGTGGGACCTGCTTGCAGTATCCTACGTCCGCACAAGTTCAGCCATGGCCGGCGCTATCCCATCTCAGAATTTAACTTTCGACTCGACTTGCAACGGTGGTTAGTTCATGCATCATCTTGTATGCCGCAGCTGAAAAGGGGCAAAGTATCTGTCGTAGGAGCGATTTTCCTTGTAAGTGAGGTGCTCTGGTCTGGTAATAGGGTAATGCATTCTGCCCCGCAGGCCAATACTGGCGACACATCTGTGAATGGGGAAGTTCTTGGGTATGAGGATTCTGAATATCTTGCTCAATCAAGTCTAATTAGAGATGGCGACGGGTAGGCCCTTCATCGCGTTTGTGGAAATTATCCTTCTTCAGCTGCCTGATGTTGACCCGGGTCTTCTCTATCCTCCTCCCAGTCTTTCGTCCCACCTTTACCAAGTAAGCTCGAATAACACCTACGCGGAATTCGCAAATGCGTCCATTGGTTTCGTGATGAACCACCTATCAAATGGCACTATGGTGTTCGATCACATAGACATCTCTAGTTGCCAGCTGACAACGTGGACGTGGACATATAATGCAGGATACTTCATAGAGGGCTTGAGTACATACATCACCGCAACGAACAACACACCTTTCTATGATGCGTCCTACCCACAGTAGTAAGTATACTTCTTCTTCCACCCGTTATGAGCGAAGACCGACATGATAATTCGGTCCCATAGCTTGGAAAGTCTCATTCTGAGTCTCATACAATTTCCGGGCTGGACTGGAAAAGACGGCGTCATCACCGAAGGTACAAGCCATTGAGTTTCCGGTGTGTTCATTCCAAACACTCATTGACGCCCCCGTTCCCCTCTCCCCACAGACCAGGTCACTCCATCGAACAGAGCAAGTCCAGATACGTTAGGGCCTGACTGGAAGGGTATGCTCTGCTTTCTTCTTTCGTCTAAGAAACTCAAGAAGTCTGAAGCGATATTCGTACATGGCCTGTACACCTTTCTTATCAATGGTGGATTCGAATCGGATCTTTCGACAATTGTCCAGCAGTATATCGTGATCCAGGTTCAAACTATGTTCACACACTACTGTTCTCCACTTAATCGGTTCATACAGTACGAGGCGGTACGCCAAAATGCAAACACCACTGTTAACGGAGAGCAATTTTACTCTCCCGGCTGGGTCGGCGAGGGTATTAGCCCCCGCCCTGATGGATATTTCGCCCCTGGACAGCTAAGTGCTTCCGAGGTTCTTGGCGTTGGGCTGGCTCTGTCGTCGAATGCTAGGTACGCAAGGATCCGTCGTCTAGTCGGCATTTTCTGACGCTCCAACGTTCAACAGTGTTTCAATGACCGATCCGAGTCCCACACTACCAACTGTACCCTCGACATCAACCCAGACAACAGCTACCCGGTCGTCTGTCGGTGCCATAGTTGGCGGTGCAATTGCTGGTATCGTAGTGATACTTCTCATCATCGCTGCTGCGATACACTGGCTTCGGTGTCGTCGCCAAAGGAATGGCAGAGTTCGCACAGGGACAGATGCCGGATTGTTTGTGATGGAGCCTTTCGCATCAACCGTTCCAACACCTTTTGTGGCGCCCGTTATGGCACGACAGGTCTATGCAGCAGACAGACAGAGGACGACAAAGGTGCAGAGAGGACGTTTAAATCCGTCAGACAACAGCGTCCCCGAATCCAGCCATGGGGACACCGATGTCCAGCCTGAAGCCATCTTGTCACAGCGTCAAATCCTCCAGGTAGACGCAGGCGTCCTGCAGCAAGTACTAGAAAGGGTAAATGACGCGCTTGCGCATGTGCAAGGGAATGTGCACGAAAATGCATCTCCGCCGCAGTACGATGCAGCAGTCCGGTCCACCTGACTGGGTCAACGCGTACACGACTGTCGTACCCTAGTCATGTTCTAGCTGCATCGCCCGAGTATTTCGGTCGGTTCCGACAAGTGTTTAGTCGCATATACGAGCTCTGCGCTGGTACTGGTACATACTGGCACGCCGATCTTCGATCTTATCATACACACTCGTTTCCGCTTGATGGCCATGTATAAGACATAGCATGTCGCTATTGATATCTAGGAGCATTCAAACTTCCCTCGCGAAGCCGGTACTCCTCGCAACATTCTCCCAACACAAGCCTCTCCAACGCGTCCTCCGCAATTCCTTTCACCACTTCGTATGAATCTGTCCCAAATTCTAGCATAGGCGGAATCGTCCTACCCTTTGCCACGTCCTCTCTACGCACAATGTCGACAATGACCCCCGGCACCTTGGTCAAGTCCCCCGGCTGCGAATCGTTGCATACCTTTTGCTCTTCTTCTCTGCGACTGCGTAGTCCTCTATACGTGCGCGATGGCCAGACCGGTTCTCCGGGGCTAGCAGGTATGTGGTATGCGCCGAGCTCCATTACGATTGAGCGTAGGCCGAGTGGGGACGCTTCCGTGTCGTGAGGACCTGCCAGCGTGCGCAGTGCTTGCATCATAGCGGAGTATAGGCCCATCTCGAGACCCATCCACCAGACAGTCGTTCCGGATCTGCGTGCACGCATGCACGGTAGGAATGTGCGAGCGATACTCAATGTGCCAGAAACGTTCGTGTTAAACTGACGTTGAGTCTCTTCTGTACTGGAGAGAAAGACCGTGCTAAGCTTGAAGACGCGAAGAAGCCGGAAAACGTACGTCTTCTCTCTAATGGGCCCGAACTCGGTGTAGTTGGCGTTGTTGGCAAGTTGTTGGTGACGACATCGACGCGGCCATGCAGACTAATGGCTGTCTGAACAATACTTTCCAGGTCTGGAAGTACTTGTGGTGTTGTCGCGGAAAACCTTCAATGACGTGCTCATGCGCATGGACAGGTGGACAGAGGAGGGGCATTTGCCGTCGTGGTATGATCCAACCAAATGGAGTTGATGTGCTGTGTTTATCGGTCCTTCGATTCAAGTCACCGTTTACGCTCTTTCTGCACCGTCCCAATGATCCATAGCGAATCGCAGGGCAGCAGGTACGGCAAGCTGTCTTGTTCAATCTGCGGTATTAAGTATGTGCTACAGCACCATACGGCAGACTATCAAGGACGACTTTCACACTGTTCTCAGGCCGGAGTTCACGTTCGTTGGCCTTCGTCATGCCTCATCATACTTGCGTGACGGCTGCTGTGTCCAGCTAGGACTTCCGAGTCAGATCACGTGTAGATACCGGGTGTCTCTGCATAGTTGCAGCCGCTACAAATGCAGAGGGCTGGGCCCCTCTAAACTATCTAAAGGTGCGATCGGGTGCAGATGGCTTCTACGGGTGTTCCAAACGCTAACCTTTTTTCTCATAGGACGATAGGCCATCGCCCGTATCATAGCACCCATCTTTGCAGCCGTCCTTCAACGTGCCGTGCTGGCAGTACAGGGAGTCACAACAATCGCACCCGTCCTCACTGTCAATCCTGGTTCTTTGGCGAGAAATGGAAGCTCTGCCGTGATCACCCGTACCTGATCAGACTACTTAGCCCGAGAAGGAAAATGCTCCGAGTCTATCTATCGAGCTTCGACCGCACATGCAGGGTCGGCTCTGCCATTACCGCCCGTGAAGCATGCCTCCTACGGCGACGGAGGCTGCGCCCTTGGAGATACACCCAAGCCTTTTCTTAGTGATTATTCACGGCGTATGATTGCAGATAGAGGCCAATACGATGTTCCGTCGGTGTTGCAACCGGTCAGCCAACATGTACACTCATGTTCGACGGTATAAATATGGGTTCCGTGAGGTTAGAGAAAACCCCAGACCCAAGAGGCAGGCCGCTCCAAAGTCTCAGCTTTCCATCCTCCGTCCTTCTCTCCGTTGACCGGGTCCCTTCATCTGTTATTTGCTCCATCGTATCTTAACCCAATTCTCTCTCTACGCCTACCAGCTATCATGCGCTTCTTCTCTGTCGCTTTCTCTGCCTTCCTTGCTGGCTGCGCTGTGCTCACTTACGCAGGTAACACAATCCTTTGAAGCTCTTCAGTTAGGTTATTGACGTGGTGTACGCAGCGCCGGTCACCCTCGGGGTTCGCCAGATCGGCAATCTGCAATGCAACGTCGCACGCCTCGGTGTTGTTAAGAGTCTCTCTGACGCCAAGAGCGCGCTGAACACACTCTCTTCTGCCGTAGGGTTCGTTTTCTGTCTGCAGCCGCACCTTGTTCTCGCTCTCATCAACCTGTTCCTTGCCAGCAGCTCGACGACAGACGCGGCCGCGGTCCAGACAGCACAGACAGCCGTAAAGAGCGCGCAGAGTGCCGTAGCGGGAATTGGAATCTCGCTTCTAACGGGCCAGACGGCGCCGGCGAACCTGCGTGACCAGACAGCACAGGGTATCACGGACGCGACAACGGCACTCCAGAATGTCACCAGCACGTATGTTGTCTTGACTGTCGTGCATGAGCACGCACTCACGGGCTTTGCAGAGACCCGTCGCTCCAGGCAGCGCTCAGCGCCCTCGGTACCGCCGCGACGAACGGGGAGAATGTGGTCTCGGAATGCAAGTAGAGAAGGGCAGATGGGGGATAACCTTTGGACTTTCATAGCTCGGACTTTCATAACTCGGATACTTGAAGAGCTACGTGCTGCGCCTGAGATGGGCATTGCTCGAGTGGAGCTCGCTGTAGGACGTTGGACTTGTTCAGGAGAGCATTCATGTTAATGACACGGTGCCTTCTTGGTCAACCTCCCGTTGTGATCAATGCACCTGCCAGTGCAGACAGAACAGCAGCGAACGAACGGGATGACATGTAGGACGAGAGAACGAACAGTGATGTGGGGTTCTGTGGAGTTTAGCAGAAGTATCCGCCAAGACCACCAGTATACATGCTCGCTAGCTTCAAGTTAGAACTTGGACTGAGCACGTAAGCGCTCGCACCATCAATTCTCTGCTTGCTTCTACGCGCAAAGAAACCGTTGACTTCGATGAGGACCCGCTGCGATACCTCCCCTGCCACAGGACCATTTCAAGTTCTCGCAAACGATTGTTATAGTTGAATATGATGGTGATAGACAACGATACAGGTACCCGCCGCCGCCGCCGCACAAGTACTCAACCCCCGAGTCGCTGCCGTCGCCGCTCGTGTTTTGCCTCTGTCCCTCATTAAAAAATACGCTCCCTCACCAGTCGTCTCCCGCTCCTCCATACGACTGATGTCTTCGCCTGGATACTCCCCTCTTTATCAGGACAGGTGTCTCAAATCGACGACTGGAGTTCAGTCCCAACAACCTGTCTCGCCCAGCAGTCCAACGAAGCCCGCCGACTAGTCCTCCAAGACATGATTTCGAAGCCGCTTAAAAGCACAAGCTCCTTGCTATTTTTTCGTTCAACACATTTGGCTTCGTGCAGTGCACCGATGCCGATGTCTGGCCCCCGAGCTTTCTTCATCCTTGTCCTCATCGCCTCGGTGACCGCTGGTCCGCTGTCTCCCGAGCCCGGACGAGGTCTGAAGGTACCCATCTCGCGCCGGTCGATGCGCCAAGGTTCTCCGGTCACGGACGACTCCGCGGTCGTTTTCGACCCTTTCTACGCCGTACGTCCTTGCTGGACACCCTTCCTCGACGTTACTGACCCGCGGTGTGACGCCAGGAAGCTGAGCTTCGCGGCATCTTATCGAAGTACGAGCAGGCGGCGCAGTTCCTGAAGGGCGTCGGGCTGAACCCCGACCGTGCAATAGACATCGGGGATCACTACCATCCGGCCCTGAACGATTCCATCGCATCCTTCGACATCGCGCAGGACCCCACCGCCCCGCAATCGTCTTTCCGAGCCTCCGCTACCGATGCATCGCCCTCCAACGCGACCTCCACTGATGTGGACCAGAGTGATGGAGGCGACGACAGGACAGCGCCGAAGAACCCCTCCGGCGCGTTCTTGCCGTCGTTCGGTGGGACGGGTGTGCATGAGCTCAAGGACTACGTCTCGGGGACTATGGATTTGCTGTATTACGGTCCGCTGCAGATCGGCACGCCGGCACAGACGCTGTCTGTCGACGTTGATACTGGCTCCGCAGACTTGTGGTTCCCAGTCGACTGTAACGGCTGTACGGGACGGCAGTTCGACTCAACACGTAGCTCGACATATCGGCCAAGCGGGCATGCCTTCTCCGTCACTTACGTGCGCTTCCTGTGCACTTGCTCCCCACCCATATATTCTGATCCCAGCTGTTTATAGGGCTCTGGCAGTGTTCAGGGCGTTCTTGCCACCGACGTTGTCACTATTGCCGGCCTGACAATCTCTTCGCAGACCTTCGGTGCCGTTTCCTCCGAGTCTTCCGACTTCACCGGCGCGCCGAACGATGGGTTAATTGGCATGGCGTTCGGCACGATTGCCCAGAGCCGCGCGCCGACGTTCTTTGAGAACCTAATCCAGCAGCGCATCATTAAAGCGCCACTCTTCGGCGTCCACCTCGAGCGCGGGCGTGCGCAGGGGTCCGAGGTCTGCTTGGGCTGCTACGATTCGAGCCACACGATGGGGCCGATCGTGTGGGTGCCTGTCAAGTCGCGCGTGCGTGCCTCTCCTGCACACACCTCGTATCCGGTACCCAAACTGACGTTGCCGCGCAGACGTACTGGTCTGTCGGTCTCGACGCGATCCTCACGAACGATATCCCGATCCGCGCCGATATCTTCGCCGCAATCGACACTGGCACAACGCTCATCTATCTTCCCGCGTCGCTCGCCGACGCACTCTACAAGTCCCTCGGTGGCCGCCGCGCCGCGCAGTATGGCCAGGGGTTCTATACCTACCCCTGCGCTGCGCGTTTGTCCATTTCCCTCGTCCTCGGCGGGCACGCACTTGCACTGGACCCGCGCGATTTCAACCTAGGTCACACTTCGCGCGGGTCGGGCGAGTGCGTTGGCGGCGTGCTTGCGCTGGGTGGGGGCTTCCCAGACAATCTGGCGATTGTGGGGGACGAATTCCTGAAGAGCTGGTACACTGTGTACGATTATTCGAACGGGGCGAGAGTCGGGTTCGCGCCAGATGTCAATAACAGAGCATAAAAACCCGTATCAAGCGGCTCTGTATAATACCAGTGATACCATGGTAGATTCCCTGCGATGCTCATCCGGCCCAGGCGTCCCCAATGAGAGCGCATCAGAGCTATCATAATAGTACAAATGCATGAACTAATTGTCCCTTCCTTCCGCGTGAATTTACTGCGCGCACTTACCCAGCATAGCCTCCAGATCGACGAGCTGCCCCTCGCTGTTCAGTGCCGCTTCGATGAATGCTACATCCGCGAGCGGCCCACGCGGGTTCTGGCTCCCGTCTTCTGTCGCGCCGGCGATGCGCGTGAAGAACGCCTTGAGCTCTTGCTCCACACCCTGAACCGGCACCTCCTCGACCTCGTCCTTCCCGCCGGCCGCGCGGATGCTGACAGAGTACATCTCGCGCTCCTCATGTGTCCGCGTGATGGTCAGCGCGCCATCGGCACCCGCGATGAACCAACCGTTGCGCACGCCGTACGCGCCGTCCGGGGCGCCGAACGTGAGCGTGAAAGTACCTGTCACGCCGTCGGCGGTGCGCGCAATGGTTTGCAGCGTGTCTTTCGGTACGAGATGTTCCCTGTTGAGCGCCGCGAAGGAGGAGAGGTGTGTAATGGGAGAGGGCAAGAGCATGCGGAGGCCGGCTACGAAGTGGACGCCACCGTCGAGCTGCAGTGAGGAATGGCATCAAGATCCACGCGAAGGCGGAGAGGGCCACGCGACGCACCAGAAATCCGCCCTGGTACTGTAGCGAATGTTGATAATGGTCAGCTTGTTGGCAGCGGGAAGAGCGGATGAACACGCACGCCGGGCACGGTTCGCCACGGCGTCTTGTAATACGGGTTCTCCTTGTCTGTCAGCGTCGCCATGCACGCTTCGAAGAACATGACGCGCCCGATGCGACCGGCGCGAATCGCCTCGCCCGCCTTACGCAGCGCGGGTTCCATCTCGAAGTCCTCCGCGACGCGCCACACGAGGCCCTTGGGCTTGTACTCGGCCTCGTAGAGCGCGACGAGCTCGCGGCCCGCGCGCACGTCCGCTGCGACGGGCTTCTCGGACAGCACGTGCTTTCCCGCGGCGAGTGCGGCGCGCACGAGCCCGGGCTGTGTCGTGATGGGCAGGATGAGGATGACGGCATGCACGTCCGCGCGCGCGAAAAGTGTGTCGACGCCGCCCTCGCCGTAGTAGACGTCTGGCGGTACCGCGAGCGCGAGCGCCTCACGCGCTGCGGTGGCGAGGGACTGAGCGGAGGCCTCGGAACGTGAGTAGACGGCCTTGAGCTCGGCGGTGCCGGGCGGAAGCTTCGCGAGCGCGGGGATATACGCTGCGAGTGGGTGCCATCAGCCATCGTGCATGCGTGCAGAGGACCGGCGCGCACCGCTCTTGGCGAAGATGCCCGCGCCGAGGACAGCGTATCCGATCGCCATCTGCGGATGTTCTGGTGCGCGGACGGGAGAGGGTACGGAGTGGGCCGCCTCTTATCGAGCATCGCGCGTGTCAGTTACGAAGTTATATATACGCAACCGGGACGGTGCGGCACGTCCAAGTTTGCGTATGTCGGCGCATCTTCGGCGAGTCACAAGGAGGGATGCTTGTATAGATGAGCCGCAGGGATGTCGTCAGGAGTGGGCGGGCAGCCGCCACGGTCACCGGCGCATGACGGGGTAAGAGCTTGGGTGTCATTCAAGAGGCCGGGTGTGGGCAGTGCAGTGTGCTACGGTACGTAGAACTGAGACAACAGGTGCTATGTACTGTAATTCTCAGTCAAATATATGGTCGCAGATCGTAAGAGGTCGTAAAGCGAGTACTACTGGGATGAGACGTGCAGACGCATTTGGTGACAGCGCAGACGTACGAGACGGGGATGTAGACGAGATTGAGCACTGGAAACATGGGTATGACAACAAGGCACGCAATCGAGCGAGAACAAGCAAGCACAAGAAGAATCAAGCGAACAGAATCCAACCTCTTCGTCCGTGGGCATACACCCCGGGGCCCTAGATCATCGTCCAAGATCACCCACCACCACCGCCACAAACATACCGCTCACGCCTTATCCTTGTCAAAAAACGCCGCAAGCTCCTTGACCGGCAGCTTCCTGCGCGCCGCCGCCGCCGCAACCTGCCTCCCGCCCTCACGCTCACCACGAGCCTCGCGCGCCTCGCGCCTAAGCACGAGCGGGTCAACGAACCGGCCCGTACCAGGCGTGAGCGGCGGGAACACCTCATCCTCCGTCGGCGCGGACGCCGTGCTCTGTGATCGCCCACGGATCCTTAGCGGCGTCGTCGCGCCCGGCATGAGCGACACGGGCCGCGGGCGCCCCGCGCTGCGCTCTCTCGCGTGCTGCGACGTCTCGGGCGCATCCGACGCATACCCGCGCCCCGCCGCGTCAACGTACCCGCCACTGCGCGCCGCCGCGCGCCCGATCGTCTCCTCGCCGGTGCCCTCTTCCTCCTCGCCGTCGCCCGCCTCCGAGTCCTCGCTCAGCGACACAGGCGACTCGGCGCGCTTCATAATCGGCGCATCGAGCGCGACAGTATATCGCTTGCGTGGCGTCGGCGACACGCCTCCGGCCGGTGCGGGCGGGGGCCGGCCATTGCGCGCGCGCGCGGCCGGACTCGACGTTGCGGATGGCGGGGACGTAGCGAGCGATGACGCGGAGCTGCTATGTGCGAGCGACGGGAGACCCGCGATGGAGACGGGGCGCCCTCCGCCGAGGCTGAACGCGGAGCCGGGCGGCGACGCGGGCGGGGAGAGGGCGTCGGGAGCGGTGTAGTCGCCCGTCGGGTACGGCAGGCGCGAACGCGGAGTCTCGCGCGCGGGCACGGGCGGGACGAATGGCGGGGATGTTGATGTTTGCCGTCCGTGGTGTGTCTGCGAGTGTACACGCCGTGGCGTCGAGGGCGTGACGGTCGACGGCAGCGTTTTCGCTTGTGTGAGGCCGGTCGAGTGCGCTGCCTGCGCGGCTGGCGGTGAGGCTGCAGTTGTTGTTGCGGGCGAGCGGCCGGGCCCGTTGGACAGATTCGCGGGCGCGGTCGCGAGCTTGGCCATCTCGCGACCGAGCTCGCTAATGCGGCCCTGGAGCTCTGCCATCTCATCCCGCAGCGTTGCGACGTCCTGCGTAACCCGCGCGCGTTCTTCCAGGCGCTCGTCGTCCGTCTTGGGTGCTCCCGACTCGCGCTCACGCTCCTTGTCGACAAGCCAGTGCTCGACGTCGCCCATGCGTTCCTCGAGCGCACGGACATGCGCGACGGCCCACTTCTCGAGCTTCTCGAACCGGCGCGCAATCGCGAGCAACGTGCCGGGCACGTCAAGCACGCCTTGCGCATTGAACTGCGCATAGAGAGGCAGTGGCTCACGCGAGGGCGAGCCCGCTGCGCGGCCTTCGGTGTTACGCAGGGGCGAGGGCGCAAGACTCGGCGGGAGGCTCGACGCGCGCACGCTTGCGGGCGACTCTGTCGCGGGGCGGCGCGGGGGTGTCGTGAGTGCGGCAAGGGTGGGGTCGTTCAGCTTTGCCTCGGGCGTCGTCGGCCACTCGCCAGAACGCTTGCGCGTCTTTTCCGCCGCCTTCTCTGCGCGCCGCGCTTCCTTGCGCTCTTTCTTCTCGCGCTCCTTCGTATCCTGAACGACCTGCTGCGCCGGCGTCAGCGGCTCCTTCGTCGGCGTCAACCGCGCCTTGGCGGCTGTCCACCAGCCCGGCGTGCCGTCTTTGTCCTTGTCCTTTGACGATGGCGATGGTGTTTCAGGTGGCATGGTCTGCGCGCGGGGCCGCGCGGGCGTCGTCTGCAGCATCGCGAGCACGCGGTCTTCCATATCACGCCGCTCCTGCGCCTCCATCGTCAAAATGCGCTCCGCTTCGGCCCGCGAGCGCGCACGCTCTCGCTCAGCAGCAGCCTCGAGCTCTGCGTCGGTCGGCAGACGTCCGTTACTGCCGCCGCTGCCATTCATGAGCGAGCCGACGCGCTGCGCGAAGACGGCGGCCATCTGGCTGAGCGATGGGTTCGGCGACTGTGCGCGATCCGGGTGGCCCCAGCCCGCGTCGCCGTCATCGTCGCCGTCCTCGGAGCCAGACTCGGAATTGGTAAAGGAGTTGCGGAGGGGGGATGGTGAGCGGCGGACTTGGTGTGCGTCGCGGGAGCCGAAGACGGGTTCGGGCTGTGAGGACGAGGGTGCGAATGAAAGCTAGCGTCAGCTTGCGGTCGGGTGCAGATGGGAGACAGGGAAGAAAGGACGTCAAGTGACGGTGCGCGTGTGGAGAACGTGCGTCGGTCGCGGGGTCACGCAGCGGGTCGTGGGGGCGTAGTACAGAAGCGGGCTCTGTACGCGCCCGCGTCGGCTGCTTCGCGCGAGATATCGTGTGGAGCCGCGGCGCGCGCGAACGGATGGACACAGCGTGCGCAAGATCGGGCGCGACGGAGGCGCACTCGACGACCCACGAGGGGACGACATCGAGGCCGATCGATGCATGGGACTGTCCGGGGCGAAGGAGAACGATAGAAGCAGAGAAACATTACATAGGGCTCGAGAGGCGATCGCGTACGAGAGCGGGCCACACAACGAGGGAAGCACTCACAAGGTCAATGGCCGACGGAGGTGGGAGTGACGGGACGGTGTTGCGGCGCTGTTGTTTGTAGAGCGGTGTTGGCGACGGCGGAGCGAGGTTGGCGGAGCTGGAGGCGGCCGAGGTCGAGGCCGAGGAGTGGTACGATCGCGGGGACGCCATGGCGGGGATCGACGGATCGGCCGGGGGACGCTCTTGAACGCGCGGGACAGCGTGGACGGCGTCTGAGACGACGCGGAGCGATGCGCGCTCGTCGTCGTGGTCGTCGTTGAGACGAGACGGAATCGAACAAGGCAGCGTGCGCGCGGTGGCGGGCGGCTGTCCGGGGCCGTGCCGGGCGCCGAGGCCGAGGTTGCCGTACAACTCTCGGAATTCTCGGCGGCTAAGTCCTGTTCGCTGTTGCCATCTCCGCGAACGACGACGACGACGACGACGACGCCAGCAACGATGGAGAGCAGCTACCCGGCGGCGGCGCGGACGCTGGAGCCCGTGTTCGCTTTCATGTCGTCCTCCCTGGCCCAGCTGGAGACGACGTTCTACAAGATCCCCGGCTCGCACGTCGCCGCGCGCTACGTCAAGTCGTCGCACCAGAACGACCCCGGCCGCACCGTCGTCGAGGTCCTCATCTTCGTCTTCCTCATCTTCACCATCCTCCAGCAGCGCACCCGCGCCGGCGACGATGAAAGGCATTTCATCAAGTACTCTGACGAGGTCTGTCGACCCCCCGCGCGCTTAGTGGCTCATTGACCGACCACGACACCTCTCACAGGAAATCGACGAGTCCGTCGACGATTGGACACCCGAACCTCTCGGCGCGCCCCTCGACGACGTAGAGACAGCCGACCTCGCCGCCGTCCCTGTCATCGTCGGCCCCATTGGCCCCAAGCCGCGTCTGCTCAACTCGTCCAAGCCCGTCATCAACATGGTCTCTTACAACTTCACCGGCCTCGCTGGCAACGAGCTCATCCGCGACCGCGCCATTGAGACCCTGCGCAAGTACGGCCTCGGCTCGTGCGGCCCCCCTGGCTTCTACGGTACCATCGGTGCGTCTCCGTTCGCGTTTGTTGCGCGTGGCCGGCCCGTGCTGACGCGCCGCGTCTCGCGCGACCAGACGTGCACATGGAGCTCGAACGCAACCTGGCCGACTTCCTCGGCACCGAGTCCGTGATCCTCTACTCACAGTCCTTCTCGACCATTCCCTCCGTCATCTCCGCCTTCGCCAAGCGGCACGACATCATCGTCGCCGACCGCGGCGTCAACTTCGCCATCCAGAAGGGCCTACAGATCTCGCGCTCGACCATCCGCTGGTTCGACCACAACGACCCGCGCAGCCTCGAGGACGTACTCATCGCCGTCGAGAAGGAGCGCAAGAAGCGCCGGGCGCCGCTCACGCGCCGTTTCATCGTCACCGAGGGCATCTTCGAGAAGGACGGCTCGATGGCGGATCTGCCCAGGATCATCGAGCTCAAGAACAAGTACAAGTTCCGTCTCATACTCGACGAGAGCATCAGCTTCGGCACCGTCGGTCGCACCGGTCGCGGCCTCACGGAGCTCTACAACGTGCCTGCGTCCGAGGTCGACATGCTCGTCGGCTCCGTCGCCAACGGTCTCAACTCAGCTGGCGGCTTCTGCGCCGGCGCCCGCGCGGTCACCGAGCACCAGGTACGTCTCCCTTCTCCCTGTTCACCTTCTTTCTCCTGCTGACGCACGCGCCCTCAGCGTATCAACGGCACATCCTTCGTCTTCTCCGCCGCGGGGCCGGCTCTGCTCGCCGTCGCCGCTTCGGAAGGCATCAACATCCTCTGCAACACGCCCTCGCTGCTCTCGACGCTACGAGGCAACATCGCCGCCGTACGCGCGATCCTCGACCGCGTCGACGTCCTTGACATCCCCTCGCACCCCGCCTCGCCGATCATCCACCTCCACGTCCGCACCACCCCCACCCCCACCACCAACGGGCTCCTCGACCCCTCCTCCGCCGCCACCATCTCCACTGGCAAAAGCAACCCGCTCTCCGTGCACCCCCGCGAACCCCCCACATTCGACATCGCGCGCGAGGAACGCCTTCTGCAAGAGCTCGTCGACGAGTGCCTCGCGCAGGGCGTCTGGATCACCCGCGCGAAGCGTCTGCGCGGGCAGGAGCTCGTCGAGGCGCGTCCGAGCGTGAGGCTGGCGGTTTCGGCAGCGCTTAGTAGGAAGGACTGCGAGCGCGCGGCGCAGGTTGTGAGGGCGGCGGCGGGTAAGGTGCTTGGGCGGAGGCGGTAGGCGTGTGGAAGGTGCATATAGATTCGTCTTGATTTACTGTGTGCGTCGGTATTTGTATAGACGCTTAATGGATACCTGGATTCGTTCTTTCCGTTCTCTCTAGCCCCTCCTGAGAGCTCTACCGATCCTCTCGGGGCCCGCTTGCAGAAAGTTCGCCATTGACCAAGTGTATGTATATGTTGCGTGATGTGCTATCGGACAACCTTTCGCTCCCTGCGAAGCTCCTACTTTGCGCGCGGCTCCGCATGCGCGGCGGAGGTGCAGTGTAATGCAGTAGGGAGACTGTGTCGTGTATATTCGCGTATAAAACACCCCGGATGACCTCGTCTACAGCGCGCGCACATCTACATAGTAACGCCTCACCAACCAAATGTCCCACGATTCCTGCGCTCGGTTCAGCACACTCGTCCCCACTCACCCGCATCACCCGCATCACCTCCTCACGCCTCTTCGCCCGCCCGCAAGAACCCGCACGCATGCCACCGCGCGATCCACGCACGCGTCTCCGCAGCGCCAATGACGTGCGCCGCGCCCAGCACCGGCGCGGCGCGCAGGGCGTGCGCGCAGTCGAGCGTCGGCACACCGGGAGGCTCCCAGCCGCGACCCCTACGCGTGAGATGCGCGCGGTAGAGCGGGAGAAGGCGTAGAGCGGGTATAGCATCGGCTTCGGCGGTGGTGATGACGGCCCCGTTGGATGCCGCTGCAGTGCCATTAGAAGCGTGTGCCGAGCCGCTGGACTCCTTGGCCGGTCCATTGGACCCGTTGACAGTCCCACTAAGCCCATTGGCCGCCCCGTCGGCCTGCACCGAGCACGCATCCGCATCCGCGAGCTGCTCGAGCCGTCGCAGCCACTCCTCGTATGCAACGAGCGGCAATGTGAGCGCGTCTGCTGCGGGCTCCAGGACGGCGCCGAAGGGCGTCGGGCGCGGATTCACGACGTGGAACGTCCAGCCGTGCGCTGCGGTGTCTGCGCGTGCGAGCGCCGTGAGCGCACGGGCACAATCGGGTGCGGTGATCCACGAGATGTCCTGCGGAGCGGGGTCAGCGGGCGGAGGGAGAGGCGAGACGGACGCACGTACGCCGTCGATGCGCGGCAGACACCCGACGCGCTCGCCCGCGCGCACGAGCGCGGGGAACCACTCCGTCTCCGTCCAGTTGCCAGCGGCGTCGCCCGCGATCTGGCCGAGCCGCACGACGGCGGCGTGCGGGAGCCCGAGGTCGACGATGCGCTCGCCGAGCCACTTGGATGCGGAGTAACCTGAGCTTGCGGCCGTGCGCGCAGAAGGGAGCGCCTGTTCGGGTAGCGGCCCGCCGCACGGCGAGTCTGTGGGTGGGTGGGTCAGTGGCCCAGGGCAGGGCATGGGGATACGCGCACCGGAGAGGACGCCAATGGAAGAGATGAAAAGGGTGTGCGGGGCCGAGGCACGCGGAGAGCTGAGCACGAAGGCGGCGAGGTTCTGCGTGCCGCGGACGAGGGGCTCGAAGGAGGCGAGCGGGAGGTTCATGTTTATCCGCCAGGCTGCCCACCGTCAGCACACGGGATCAGTTCAACTAAGTCAGGACACACCGTTATGGATTATGTGCGTCACGGATGCGTGCAGATCTCCGTATACACGCTCGTCGAGCCCGAAGAAGGGCAGGCTCAGGTCGCCCTCGAGCAACGTGGCCTTTGACCCGTCCAACAGCGCGACGTCCAGCCCGCGCATAGCAAAGATCGACCGGTGCCGGTCGAGAGACGTTGTGCTCGCATCCGCCGCGGGGCGGTTGAACGCGTACACCTTACGCACGTCCGGTGAGGCCAGAAGTTCGGCAAGGATATTGGCCCCGAGACAGCCCGTCGTGCCCGTGACGAAGAACACCTCCTCATCCGCCGCCTCGATCGTCTCGCGCGGGTGTACGCGCTCCGGGAGCCCATCAAGGTACGTTTCGAGCATGCCCTCGAGCTCGCGTGCGCGGGCGTCGAGGTCCGGTCCTTGGAAGCTCTCCGACGGACTCTGGACAAGGGCGGAGAGATACGCGGCAGCAATACGGACAGTTGGGTTATCGTAGACGAAGGTAGGTGAGAGCGCCTTCGCGGCAGGCGGAGAGACGCGCCGGAGGACACGGAGAATGCTATTGCGGATCCATACGGCCTGCAAGCTACGGTCAGAGCAATCAGCACGAGCACGATTCCACCGGGCGGGAGTGAAGAACACCTGTCACACCCGTGGGCAAACAGATTCTCGTCGTCCCCGACTGCTTCCTTCATGGTCTTGCTAACGATCTCCCTTACGAACCGCAAAGCGGTCTCTCTATCCCAACTTTCGGGCACATCAACCTCGATCTGGGACGTCTCGGCGACGGCGTCGTAGAGCGCGTTGATCTCGTGCTCATAATCTCTGACGATCGCTTTCTTGCGTGGCGTCATCTTTAAGGTGTAAGCAAAGGGTTTGGACGGGGATGCGACAAGGATCATCTACGTGGATGCAAAAGTTAGCAGGGGAAACCCCGAGGGAGAGAACGTGCTTCTTTAAACAGGCGGGAATGCTGCGGTGCGAAATTGTTCATCTTCTCCACTGTCGGCCTGCCCAGCTTCGATTATCCGTCGAAACGGACAAACGCGTGCGTAGACACACCATATTGCGTTTCTGAAGGCCTCCAGCTTCCGCTCGTCGGAGGGGTCGAAAGCAAAATCAGGCACCGGTTCGATTATCACACCGTTCTGAAAGCGCTCGCGCCCGAACATAACGGCGGCGCGGACATGTGGATCACGCGTGAGAATGTCTTCCAATGGTCCAGGATTCGTCTTTGAAGAACGTGAGCATAAAGCGTGCCCGACGAGAGAAGGGCTGGCACACCTTCTCGCCGGTGGAGAGCATAATCTGGTCGTCTTTCCGACCTTGTATCTTCCAAAGCCTTGGATTAGTCGGATGCGGGACGACCAGGTCCGATGTAGCATATGCTGGACGGCCGTTAACCTCTGCGTTTGTCACTGCAATTTTATGCGTTTCGTGGTCCTACGGTCAGACCGTCGAATTGGGCGGAATCATGTCACGAAGAAGGCTGAGACGCACGACAAATACAAGTTCAAACGTTCCATCACCCTGGGGAATAAACTCCGGCAAGCAATTAGGGGATACGTTGATATACTGCCAATCCGTCCCGGGGGCATTCGCTCGAGTTACAGTAAATCAGGGCCATTCTCGACCCTAATCCACGCACGTACCAGGAATGAATGTAGTCACCAACCCGCATTCAGTGCTTTGCACAATCAGCTCGAGGAGGACATGGAGGATCGGTTACACATACAGTCCGTATTCGTTGTGAAGCGGGACGCCTTCTCTGACGAGGAAATCACCAATTTCCTTTACCAGTGGGCCCCCACCGAACAACTTTCAGGGGCAATCAGCAAACGCACAGCACCTGTAGCCAAGTGGACGCGTACAACACATTCCATTGTTCTTAAGTATTCTAGAGCAGTTGGCATGCGAGACCAAGCCTGGCGCACCAGTTAATCAAAGGAAATAGGAAGCTGGAAACTGTAACGACTGACCTCCAGGACGGAGGGAACAGCCATAACGATTTTTGCCGAGGTGGCTTTCATACTTTCAAGCACATTCTGAGGATTCGGAGTAATCGCATGGGATGACGGCTTGAAAACAGCAAGCTCAATCCCAGTCGTAGCCTTGCCGCGAAGTAGAGCTTTGGAATCTGAGAACTGGTTGGATATATTGAACCACGTACGGCAAACAGTATATGCATGAGTCCCATTCCGTGGAACATAGGCAGCCCGTGGCAGGATATGACCTTCCCACACAGATCAATCTCTCCGAAGTCTACACACATAATCAGCGACAAAATAATGACCCAGAGCATACGGATGGCATTACGCGGAGGCCAGGAAAGTTTTAATAGGGTATCGTGAGTGTACAAAATCGGTTTAGGAAATGATGTCGAGCCTAGAGATTCTGCGTTAAGTGGTGAGTGCAGACATATGGCCAGGAACACACCAGAGGAGTGCATAATCAAAGCGGGCGCGTTGGACTCGAAGGCGACGCGAAGGTAACGTTCAAAGCTCACATTCCCCGCATCTGGTGGATACAGCTCTTCAAATTTCGGCATCGTGTATATACTTGGTTTCTCGCTCGCATCTCCTATGAACGCCATGGCCTTGGCGACAGCCTCCTGAGGTGGGGTTATAGTAGCATCTACAAGGAGCAGCTTGGTCCTTGTCATGAACAGAAGGTGAGCAATGGCTTCTGGCGAATTCCGGGTAGAGATCATGAATACGGTGAAGCCAGCACGCATGATGCCCATTTCCATTGCGATATAAGTGAGAGGATCTGGCAGTAAGACGGTCAGTTCGCAACCTGTCGTCTGCAGAGAGGAGCCCGTACCGCATGAACTTAGAATGCTGATGACAATAGGCTGACCATTCAACGCCGCGTCTCTTTCATCCTGTGACACCCTTCCGGCGATCCATGAAGCTGCGCGATGCATACTGCGCGCAACTTCCGACCAGTATATCGTGCGTATCTGCTCTAGTTCATCCTCGTATCGCGCAAAAGGATGCCGGGGGCTGTGTTCGAAATGCCAGTCGAAGATCTCGGGTAGAGCGATACTGCTATCCAGCGCAGGTGGTGCGAAGGTCGCACTACCGTGACCATGGGTGCGAGGGAATCCGACCAGAACCATGACCGCCTTCGCGAAGAATTTAGAGCCGATGTATGGGCAATACAAAAGCGAGGGAATGCGAGTCCACCTATATACACGCATGCAGACCGCCGTATCATCCCTGTCATGGAAGATGACTGCTACGCATCATCTGGTCGAATCGTGACGGGAGGAAGCGCACCGCTCCCAGGTTCTAAGGTAGGAGATATTGTCGTAGCCCATATAAAGGCGTAGACAGACTTCCATCGCGCCATGTGATGCCTGGGTGTGAACACGCTAAAGCTAACTTGCGATGCCAGCTCATCATGACAGCGAGTAGCGAATGAGTCGCTTGGAAGACGAGCCCTTGTCGGCCTACCGCTTTCTAGTCCATCTCCCGCATACCCAAGCGTAATATCCTGCGAATTGATTTGGGCAGATGAAGTGTTGCAAAGAATATACGCCCACTATTGACCTAGGCGTACAATTAGACAGTCATAACGGAGGCGCCTATAGTAGAGAGAAGCACTTTAACACTATGGAGTATATCCAAATACATAATCCATTGCTCGTGTCGAACCGTTTGAAGAGGAACAGCCATGGGACTTGGTTCCTGCTGAGTATCAAGCAAGTTAGGTAAACTCAGGGTCTGACATACTCCGAAAAGCTCCGGACTGAGTCATTCGGGCTGTTTCCTCTCAGGCCAGAGACAGCATGCTCGAAGAGCGTACGCTTCGAAGGGATATCCAAACTGTCTGGAATCCTGGTTGAGCCAGAGAAGGAGTAGTGGTACGAGCAGCCCAGCTGGATCATGGATCATGCTACGTCAACGCAGTAAGTATGCAGCTCTGGGAGTAAAGGCCAGAATAATTTGCATCCTTAATTGAGAAGAGCGGACAGGTACTAGGTAGGGGATGATGGTACATGTTCAAGTTGACAATGACAGCATCCAACTCGGTAGAAACGTGACTCATGATGCACGTGCTCGTCAATGCCACGACCCACAATAACTAATGCAGTCCGCCAGGCTCCATCCTATCCCCCTCAAATTCACGACGTAACATCATAAGTGATGTTGTTCCGCTTTGCGAAAAAGGGCGTTTAGGGGCTGGCTCACATGCAGTACAAATTGACATATAAGAAATTTTGATCCCTGGCATGCTAGTGAGCCCCCGAATTCCTCGTTTCTCTTCACCGCACACTGCCCCCTGTTCATGATCACTTCCGCATACCTTGACATTTCTGCTTCTCTACTCTTGTCAACATGTGGCCGAAAATACGAGTCATTTGCGAGTCATGCTCACCAGCATCGTCGGGGTGCACTATAGTCTGTGAATGACATCTCAGAGCGTCAACTTACTTCTTTTCCCGTCATCCTCAGATACGAGCCATACCTCGGAACATTATCTAGTGTGATCAGTGGCATTATTTTCCCTTCCACTTTTGTTTGTGTCGCTCTACACTACCATGGCAGACGACCAGCAACCCGTGCGTTAACTGAAGTTACTTCAGAGGACTCTTGCATGGGAATGCCTGCCGTCGACCTCTAGCGATAGCCTGAGGTCATTAGACGTGCACTTCGAGCCCTCTTTGTACTACACTACTTGCCATCCTACCGTGCTCCCTACCCGCCATTGCTGGCCGCTTCGGCAACCCTCCGGACTGGATATTTGGTAGGCTCCGTCGACCTGAGGGCTATTTGAAAAGTCCCCCGCTCGCTCTGGATTCGCATGATGGTCTCGTCACACATCGACGACCGTTGACGTCACCGCTGGGTTACACCAACTGGCTGTTCCGTTGCGTGTAGCGCGGACCCTGATTTCGCACGACCTACTTGATCCCATATAAAACGAAGACTGCTTGTTCTTCGAGATAGTTCAGTATCCCCCACGGCATGTTCTTCTCAAAGAAGCCATATGATCCTGAGCGTGAGATTGGTGATCTCACAGGGAAGGTCTTTCTCATAACTGGCGCATAGTGCGTGCCCGTCTTATACCTCCTGCCCGCGGGTTCGTGTTCGCTGACTGAGGATGCCAGCTCGGGCATCGGTTATGAGGCAACGAAGCAGATCGCGGCGCACGGCGCGACGGTGTATCTCGCATGCCGGACGAAAGATCGAACTGATGCGGCCATCGCCCAGCTCGAGAAGGATATGCCCAAGCTTGCCGGGACGAGTCAATTACGGTTCCTCGAGATCGATCTTGGAGATATGCGTTCCGTTAAACGTGCCGCGGATGAGTTCATGAAGCAGGAGACGCGACTCGATGTCTTAGGTAAGCGAGCGTATTACTTTCGTTGTCCAAGGATAATAGAGCGGATTAGTGCATAATGCGGGTCGCATGCTTGGCACATATGAGTTACAGGACGGGATAGAACTAACAATGGCTGTCAAGTTGGTCATTTCTCATTTAACCTGCAATTCCGCTGATGCGACGAGACAATAGCCACTTGGCAGTTTTCGTTCTAACTCAGGCTCTCATACCAATACTCAAGGCTACCGCCCAGAAGCCTGACGCCGATGTACGCGTTGTTGCGGTGTGTGTGACAATACATCAGGAGCGGACTGATTTTGATGGTATAATAGGTTTCGTCTCGTATGCATTCCTTGACACCAGCATCTTTCAAGTTCGACTCGTTGGAGGGGTGGAACGATTTCTCCGGGTATACTTACAACGGATTCTTGGCCAATAATAAGCGATACGGTGAGGATGATCAATACACACCCTTACTTTCTATCTGCCTGGACATGAAGTAACCCTCGCGTTTAGGAATATCGAAGTATATGAATATCCTCTGGGCGTCACGTCTTCAGAAGATCTTCGATGAAGAGGGTGTGCCTATAACTGTATTGACTCTTCATCCAGGTTTGGTCGCAACAGGTGTGCTCTCAGCAATATTACTACTCTTCACCAACCTAAGCTCTGGACTTTGTTGTAGATGCTGTCGGCAGAATAACACCTACTCTACTCCGGCCTGTTATCTGGTTGAGGAGCTACACACCCGCTGTTGGCGCGTACAACACGCTCTTCGCAGCAACGAGCAAGGTTGTTGCGCAGCGGCGCGACGAGTTCAAAGGCAAGTACATTGAGCCGGTTGGAAAGATCACACAACCACATGTCAAGGACCCGTACAATGAAGTCCGGGCGAAGACGTTGTGGGATACGACGGTGAAGATTTCGGACGATATGCTGCGCGCTTGAAGTGGAGGAACCTGACAACGGACTTGGGACACATGCCCGTTACATATTTGCGGGCCAGGCTATCGCTCGCATACTATAATTATTTTAGTGATTGATGCATGGAACTCGGAAGAGTTCTCGACGCTCATGCTCGTGTGGCCGGGCTTAGCCGGGCTTGCATCGTCGTCGGGTTTGTTTCTCACGTTCCTCGTCTTCCCCACCTCGCTGCTGGATCGCCATGCGTCAGTCATGCAAGCTACTACCATACACTGCGTAAAGACTGTCAAATATGATGGCGTTTTTCCGTGACGTGTTCGACTTTTGTAAGCTGTATAGCCTGGCATTGCTATACATGGTGATACCCACCGCGCTCGAGGACGGTCCTTTCGTCACCAACTTAAAGTCGCCCCTGGATCCCAAGCGTGTAGGTCGTCGTGATGCGTGGGATGGAGAAATGCCACCGTAAGCGTCCCACGCTGCTGCACCTCCTTTGCTAACACCATGGGCGTGCAGTCCTCGAGACCGACGTATGACCCTGCGCGCGACATTCCTGACCTGACGGGCAGGGTCTTCCTTGTAACTGGAGCATAGTGTGTTTATCCCCGAACCGCGCGTATTTCTTTCCTTGTATTGACAGGTGGACGAACCTCTCAGCTCTGGTATCGGTTACGAGACAACGAAGCATCTCGCTGTACACGGCGCGACAGTGTACCTCGCCGTCCGTTCGAAGAGCCGCGCGGAAGCAGCCGTTGCGAAGCTCGAAAAAGACGCCCCGGGCGCCAAGGGCGGAGACAGATTGAGAATACTGCTGGTCGACTTGGCGAGTGCGCATTCTATCGTGCGTGCAGCGGTAGAGTTCAAGAGGCGAGAAAAAAAGCTGGACGTGCTTGGTGCGCAATGCGGAGCATGCACCATTAAAACGCTCATTAATCCTACGTCGGCAGTCCACAATGCAGGGCGCTTGACGAATGTTTACAAGCTGTCGCCCGAGGGCGTTGAGCTAACCGTAGCCGTTAAGTAAGTCCTTATCATGTCTTATCGGGATGTGCATGCTTAGGCGTACGAAGCCATTTGGGTGTTGCTCTGCTCACTAAGGAGCTAATGCCGGTGCTCAAATCAACGGCACTGCAATCTGAGTCGGACGTCCGGATAGTGGTTGTCAGCCCCATCTCCCTTTACCGTTCTGCGAATACAAACCGTGACTCGTCTGCGAAGGTGTCATCAATGTCACACATGTATGGGCCGCTCAGACCAAACTTCGGCACGCTGGACGAGTGGAACGCATACGGCGGATATACCAGCGACCTCCTTCACATCATCAGACACCAGCGATATGGTGGGTTGCGCTTGCGAGAGCATAGACTGAGGACGCTGAGGCGTGTTCAGCCATGACGAAACGCATGAACCTGCTCTGGACCTTGCATCAGCAAAAGTTGCTCGATGAAGAGAAGATCCCCATCACAGTCATGTCGCTCCATCCTGGTTTCATTCTCACCGGTGCGCTCTTCGTTGATTTGCGTCAGCATTGACGCGACGGATCTTTCCTTTGCAGGAGCTCTTATCGACACACAACCGTGGTGGCTGACATTATCCGGTCGGCTTGGCTTGGCTATGACGCAGGAGAAAGGCGCGCACACAACACTCTTCTCTGCGACCAGTCCCAGGGTAAGTGAGAGACCTGATGCGTACAAGGGCAAATACCTCGTGCCGTTCGGAAAGGTCAAGCAACCTGCGATAAAGGACGCGTATGATCCGGCACGTGCGGCAGCTCTGTGGGAAGCGACCGAGAAGATAGCCGCGGAGCTCCTTACGAGGCCTGAGCTTGCTGCAGCATAAGCATACTGTATGGCAGCGCATCCACCCATGTACCCTGTGATCAGACTGCTTGATCTGGACGAGCAACGTGTCGGCCCGGTGACACAGGCTACGCCGGCGTCGTGGTCTGCTTCTTTGCTCGTGCCTCTCGCGTGCGTCGACTTTAGGTTCAGAAGCACGCTGCCGTTCGCGGCAGGCTTGCTTGCCAGCTACCGTCGTTCCTTGCGATGCGTCTTACGGCATTGCGCCCAACTAAGTGGATTTTGGCAAGCTGAAGGATTCGATGGATTAGAGGATAGTTGAAACAGCACGGTACCTGGGACTTGGCAGTACAGTAACTTTCTCGAACAGGGCCAACTCTGCCACAAGGTGACTCTTGCCGTCAAGAGCCGTTGTTCCCAATTCGTAGCGGGGCCTTGTCCCCAGGGCGAATACCTCGAGTGCACACCCGCTCCAAATTGCCTAGTCGACGTCGTCTGAGGGCATTCGATTTCCATTAGAGCGCCGTCATCGCGGTAGGCCACGCGGGATAGACATCCCGTTTTAGGATGCCTTGTTTGATGTCGATCTCAGTTGGACATCTTAGGACTGTCACAGAAGCCACTGGACGCGCCATCGCCTGTTGGGTGCTGATGTCCTGCTTTTTTGGGCCTTATGCTGTCCTAGGATCCCTTCATTTGATTCTACATGGGTCGCACTACCGAGCTAACACTGCGCACCTTTCGACCTCGCCGCCCAACGTGCATCCGACTGCCACCGCAAGGGCTCACAGTGCGTTTTCGGTACCGCAATGGCGTCGTTCTGCGGGGTGCGTCAAATCATACGCGAAGGCCAAGCCTTATTCTAAAGGAGGCAGACCACCACAAACGAGAGCGCAAATAAGGCAGGGAAAGAACTTCCGGTGAGAACGCGAAGCATGCGTGTGGGACGGTGAGCCGAGTAGGTGGACCCAATGGGTGACGGTATCAGCGGTGCCGAGACCTCGATAATGTGTTAGCGCCGCAGATAGATCTCGGAGGGATGCCATATGCTTTCGCCGTGGCAGTGGCGGCCCCGATTTCGTGTCCCATGCGCATGTAGAGAGCATGGATCTTTGAGCAGGGAGAACGTTAGACGGTGGTCCAAAAACAGGGCTGAGATGTGGCCCGAGGGAAGCCATAAGGTGTACAATGTGTAGTGGGGCCGAGGACAAGGGCTGTGGTATTTGGGACCAGACTGATGGTATTCAGGAGGTTCCGGAAAAGGCAAGCTGAAGCTGAAGGACGCGAAGGACTGTGCGCGTTGTTCTGTCGTCCGACTTTCTCTCCTTCCACCAGGTCGACCGTGCTTTCTTCGTCCTTGTTCTTCTGTATTTAAGCACGAGCTTTGTCCCTTGCTTCGTCACCACTGCTCTCGCCGCAACATCCGAGCCCTTGTTCACCTACCTGCCTTTTGTTCAGCCCTTCATACTCGCTACGGGACCTCAAAAATGTTTCATGTTCAGCAATCCCGCCCGGTTCTCCACCACGCGCACTCGCACGCGCACCCACATTCGCATTCGTACTCGCACTCGCACGCGCACCCACATTCGTACTCCCAGTACGAACTCATGCAGCACCAGTCTCAGTCCCTCGCCACAATACAGCTACCACGTACCCTTGCCCGTCCTAACCGCCACGAAGTCTCGCGCGATAACATCACCGCCATCGAACCCAACTTAGCTGGCGCGTCTCTGGAGTATGTGCGCAACAAGCTTCGTGATAGGGGCGACGAGTACGTGGCCACCGTCGATGCTTACGCGTATTAGGGTTTGACTGCAGTTAGGTTCGCCCGCATGGTTTCGTCCGTCCACGTCCCGCAGACGCTGCAACGTGCACAGATCCCCCAGGAACAGTACATTACCGTGCATGCCACAAGCGCGAGCGCGTCCTCGCTGCATCTCCTCGCTGTCTTCTCTTCGAAAGTTTCAGCGCAAGACCCGATGCCTCAGCCGTCCGATACGGCCTACATCTTCCCGACGCACATGCTCAACCTCGCAATCGACTGTGCACAACTTCCCCGCCTCACGCGCATGCCTGCGCTTCTACGCGCTGACGGGACTGTCGACCTTCCCGTTGTGCAGCTTAACGTGCCTCATGCGGAGGCCTTCGCGCCCCTGCACGCGTACCTGCTCACGCACCGCATTGACCGCTTCCTCGGCATGCTCATTCCCGTCTCGCCCTCTCTCCTCTCCCCCGCGCGCGGTTCTTCCGCATCAGCCGGCGCCGGCCCGCTCGCGCATATCAACCCGCAACAGCTCGCGGTCGCAGTCGTACAGACTGCGGCGGGCGACAGGCGCGCTGCGCTCATGTCCCTCGTCCATTCGATCAAGGCTGTGTGGCGCAACACCTGCTCGCTCGGGATCTTCGACCGTGAGCTTTGGGCTGCGCTTGACATCGCGTGGGAGACCGTGCTCACTGCCTTGCACTTGCACATTGCCGCAGGCGGCCAGTAAATTGTGACAGGACCCATCTGACTATCTCACCCTATCCTGCCCATGTATAATTTCCCCCTCCTCCATCTAAGCCCGATGTGTTTATACCTATCCTCCATCACTATTCAACATACCTTACCTGCTCATGTTATACAGTTCTTCCCGCGTCTAACTCCCTTGCATCCGCCTCATCCATTCGATACCACCCCACACCAACCGAAATGTATTTTGTAGCGCCGCGTCCAGCCAGCCGCTTAGGTTTCTACCTGCTTCGACTAGCTCTTGATGTCCTCACCTCACCTCAATATCGCTCGCTGCTCTGATCCCCGGACTTGTGCATACGCGCAGACAGGCTCGCGCGGCTTTCGATTTACGCTTGTCCTCACGATGCGCGTGTCAATATATATATACCTCATAGCCTTGTACCGTTCCAGATCATGGACTCAAAAACTGCAACCACAGTCGTCTTTTGATCGTCAGCATGTTCGAGGTCCCGGAGACGAAAGATTTACCCGTGAAATGTGTGAGGCGTTTATCTGCGGGTCTTCCTGCGCGAGTCAGTGAACCAGTATGCGCGACGCGTGCCGGTATTCGGCCCGATTTGCCGAGGTCGCGTAGCCCCTAGGATGTGGTTCCCACCGACTCGGACAAGCGAAATTAAGCCATCGCAGTTAAATCCTTTTTTTCTGTCGATTGCTACCGACATTCTTTTATATCTTCACAGAAGATTCCATGAAGCCCAAAGTTATCCCCCTCGAAGTTGTTGAGCACTATTAAGACATCCACGAGAGCTCGGCTCTTTCATGATGCCAGTGTTGATGGGCTTGAGATCGGAGAGTCCACGACGCCTTAGGTTGACCTAGCCTACGGGCTATGCGCTCGTAGGGTAGCGCCTAGCTGGATTCACAATGCACTCCATACTTTGTATCATAACGTCGAGCGCGGCCTTGGTGCTAACTGTTGCTCGATCCTCACGAGGCAGTGTGATAGACGCGTCCTCTTGCGGGTCCTGGACAAGGATGCAAATAGCGGAAAAGCGAACCGGGGTCAACCAGTCATCCGCCAAGAGTGATAATCAGTGCCATGAGCTCTGATATGCCGTAGAGGACCAGAAGGAACGTAGCGAAAGAGCCCGGTGTCGTCTGCTGCTGACATACACGCTGAGCTATAAAATAGGGGCGGGCCCGGAGTTAGCCGGGACGGACTCAAGTCATTCGGGCGGGTGGGTCTTGCCGGTGCACCACGGTTGGTTCAGCGTTCTTCTTCTTCTTCTTCTTTAATCAAGTGAGTAACGTCAGCGGGGCGAAGCCCCGACGATGGCGCCGGAGGCGCCACCGCCGAGACCCGCTACCCGCCTCGTCTCCCACCATAATAGTAAACTACAAGCGGCAGCGAGACGCCAGGGCCGCACGAAAACAAGGAGATAGGGGCCGGACGGGGCGAGGCGAACAGTACAGTACAATATAGTAGAGTAAAGTAGCGAGGCGCGCCCGACATCAGAAGGGTGCAAGCACCTGTGCTAAGGTACCGTACGAGAGGGACGGGACTGGATGTGGGGGGACACGAATAGACGGGCGGGCGGTTGCGCCACGTTAGTCCGGGAAGAGGAAGATGCCATCGCGGAGGGCACCGGTGGGGGGGGCGTCCTCGAACGTGAACGCAGTGGGGTTGTCCTTGCAGAACCGATAGAGTTCGTCCCCAGGGCTGCTGGAGTTCTTCAGGAATTCGAGGAAGTTCGGCTGGCGTGCGCTAGCGTAGCGTGGGCACGCGTCGAGGATGTGCGAGCGAGTTTGAAGGACGCCGCATTCGGGGCACAAGCGGTCCTCGCGGGGGAAGAAGCGGGCGCGGTATTCTCCGGTGGGAGCGTGGTTGAGGATTGCGCGGGCGATACGGGCGGTTAGGGAGTTGGAGTGCCCGATGCGGCGATTGCGAAGCAGGGGACCCCCCTTGTCTGTGGATGGGCGGATGCGGTGGCCTGCGATGAATTGCTGGCCTCTGTGCGACGGGTGTTGGGCGAGGAGGCGCCATTCTCTGGATGCGCGCTCGGTAACAAGCTGGTGTTGGAAGGCGACCATAGTAACGTCCAGCTGCGGTAGGGTCCGGGCTCTGTGGTTCGCCCGGCGGTCGACGTCCTCGTTGAAGGGGATGCCCGCGTGGCCCGGCACGTAGTACAGATGTATGGAGTGGGCGGGGTTGGCCTCGAGCCACGGGCGCACCAGCCAGCATGAGAGGATGCGCGCCGATTGCGCGCTACGTGTGTGGACGTCAAACGCCGTCTGGAGTGCCGAAATGCAGTCTGAATATATGTGTATCTCCGTCGCGTCGGTCTTGGTGAGCTTGCCGAGGGCGGCCGTGATGGCGAAGGTCTCCGCGTCGAAGGCCGTTGCCTTGCTGCATCCGAAGGCGCGGGACCGAACAGCGCGCCCGGACCGGTACGTGCAAAAGGCGGCTGCCGTCTTCCTTGAGCTACCTGAAAGGGCAGATCCGTCAGTAAAAGCGTAGGCAACATCGGCCCGGCCTTGAAGGCCGTCGATGGAAGCTGAAAGGTTACGAAGCCACGTGTCATAGGCGCGGGAGCCCTTCTTGGGGTGCTCGATTTGGAGGTGGATGCGGGACGCGTATAGGTGCGCGACTTGAAGACCCGGTTGAAGTTCGCCCAGGGAGTGGGCCACGGGTTCCATCGAGGGGGTGGTTGCTCCCAGGAGGGAGATGAGAGGGATGTCGGAGATGCGCGGAATGTCCCGGGGGAGCGCGGGGGTGTACGTGTACAGGGGATCCTCGCCTGGGCGGAAGTCGGGGAGGGAGACGTGCCGGAGGATGTGTGAGTCGGGGAGAGACTGAAAGCGTACGATAAAGTTCTCGTACACCCGCTGGAGGTGGATGTGCAGTGGGAGGAGGCCCGCCAGGATGTCCATGCCACCTGTGGGCGACGTGCAGAAGGCGCCGAGGATCCATCTCGCGGCGGCAGATTGGGCCTTGCGCAGGGGAGCAGTAAGTGCCTTCTGCGGCTTGTGCCTCTGGTACCACAGCGGGAGGCCATAGGTCATGATGGAGCGGACGCATGCTATGGTCAGCGCGCGTTTCCTGCGAGGGGGGGTGCCGCGGTTGGCGTTGCCAAGGAGGGGGTATGTGCGCACCGTGGAGAGGGCCCGGGTCGCGTAAAAGTTTATATGGTACCTAAACGTGAGTTTACGGTCGAGGAAAAAGCTGAGCCACCTCCAGACGTCCTTCGCGACGACCTCGTGGACACCGCCTTCCAGGCGGACGCGGAGCGGGGGGAGAGGGCCTGCGTACATGGGCCGAGGGAAGTGTTGGAGCTCATCTTTGTCCGGTTCCGTGATGACGCCGACCGTGCGGAAGGCGGCCTGTATGCAGGGGTACATTGCGGCAAGGAGGGTGACATTGGTCCCCAGCGAGTCAGACGAGATGGCGAGGGTCTTGTCGTCGACGTAGACGAACATTGAGGCCCGGAGGAGCGGGGACGGGAGTGGGAGGAACGATGAGATGCGGTGCAGAGCTGGCACGATGGCCAGCGCCGAGAGGATAGGCGACAGGGCGGACCCTTGTCCCACCCCGACAGAGCAGTCCACGGGGTCAGAGAGTTGATTAGCCCACCTGAAACGTGTCTGGCGACCCACAAGGTAGTCCGTGAAGAAGGCGCAGAGGATTTCGGTGAAACCGAGCTGGCGCATTGTTGCGACGAGGAGGCTGTGGTTGATGGAAGGGAAGAATTGGGCAAGATCAAGGGCCAGGCACGTCGTGTGGAGCTCGCGGTCCCACCTGTCGCGAATGTGGGAGACGAGGAGGAGCCCTGCATCCTCCGTGGAGTGGCCCCGCACGCCGCCGCACTGTGCGGGGTGCAGGAGGGAGAAGCGACCACACTCAAATTGAATGACATCCGCGAGAATTTTCTCCCCGAGCTTGCCCAGGCAGGAGAGGAGGACGATAGGACGGTACGATTTCAGCGTGTCGTGTGATGGCTTGTTGGGTTTCAGCATGATCACTGTCACGGAGGCTTTGAGCTGGTGTGGCCAGTACGCGAGGCGGATGCACGCCGTGAACAGGCGGGCGAGGGCCAACACTGCGTCGGGCGAGCGGCAGGCCCGGCGCAGGCATTTCCAAGTGATGTGGTCGGGACCTGGGGCGGAGCGCGACGAGGTGCCGGAGAGTGCTTCGCGCACCTGCTGAGGCGTGATGTCCACGAAGGCTCGGGCAGGGCGTTCGGGGACTTCCCTAAGAATGGAGAAGTCAACTTCACGGTTGACAGCGGAGAAAAACTGGTCCGAGCAGCCCACAAAGAGCTCTCGGAGGTTACGCATGGGGCGTCCGTTGTGGCCTTTGATTGCCGCTGTGGAGGTGAGAGGGCGGGGTTTACACCATCGTGTCAGGTCCCAGACGCGGCCGCTGCAGCACATATGGTCGATTTGGGAGTCGTAGAATTCGTGCTTGGCGGCCTTGAAAGCCTTGAAGAACGCCTTGCGGTCTGCTCGGCTGCAAGTGCGCCAGAAGGCGTCGCGAGTGTGCTCGCATTCGATGGACCACCACGATTTGGCGAATTGAGACCAGGACGGATTCTTGCTAAGGCGCCGGAAAGCATCGTCGACCGTTGCGAACAGGCCGTCGCAGGCGGCCTGAACGGCCCCTATGGTAGGGAGCGGCATATCAGCGATGGCCACAAGGGTGTCGCGTACCTGGGCTGAGAAGGCCTTCTCCTCGTCGGAGTCAGGCTTGATCGATCGAATGGCGAAAAAGTCGGGGCGGAGCGGGAAGGCCACCATGAGGCGGGCGTGGTCGGAACTGAACGACCCTTCGTCGTCGATTGTCATGTAGGTGTGGGGGGTGTCGCGGAGTTCCGGAGTCAGCCACATAAGGTCGATGACCGTCGGCCGGAGGCGGCGCTTGTGCGGAAAGTGGGTGGGAATGTCCGGTTCATTGAGGAGGTCGACGCCGAGGGTGCTGAGGGCGTCAGTCAGGGCCACGCCCCTGGTTGAGTTCGGCTGGTTAGTCTGCCACAGGGAGTGATGGACATTGAAGTCCCCTGCGACGAGGGTGCAGCGTGGGACATGCAGTCCATCTATGATGCGAGTGGCCATATCGTGGGACGTCGGGTGGTTATATACATTCATAAAATGACGGTCCTCTCCCTGAAAAGAGAGGGCGACGACTAGGATGTGCGGGTGGTCCACGAGGTCATGGCGAACACGAGGGTTGGCGCCGGCCCACCTCTTGTGAAGGTAGCCAACGACGCGAGCCTTGTGCAAGTCGTTGACTTGGAGGAGGATCCACTCGTTGGTGGTCTGGGTGCCGAAGTATTCGTCACCTAGGGGGTTCGAGGCAGACGGGGTCCGCTTGATGGTTGAGTACCTGGGTTCCTGAATAAACAGAAGGTCAGTGTCATTAGCGCAGCGCTCGAGCGCGATGGACGTGTGAGCCGGAGTACGGTTAGCATTAAAAGACGAAACATGAAATAATTTAGGACCTCGATTGCGGTTTCGCACCATTAGGAAACAAGGGCCGACGGGTGGTTAGAGGGGCCTGCGCCCGAGGTTTGGGAGGCCATATCGCGCGGAGGAACCCGAATGGTGGCCTTCTTCGCCGGCGGAGCGGCATTGGAGCGCGCGTTCGGGGTGGCGAGGCGGTCGGGGCGGTGCGTCTGGATCCATGTCGGGTCCCTCCGGTTCTTGTAGAATTCGCAGAGGACGGAATTGGCGGGATGATCACCCTGCTTGCAGTTGTGGCAGAAAAGCGGGGCGTGCGGGGCTTGGGCTTTATGCTGTTACGGTTTGACGCCTCACCGACCTACTGGCGCCACACCCTAACCACGGCACACACCCCAACATCGGCCTAAACGCATCGGACGCCTCGCTAGAACGCGTAG